>PVKB01005673.1:0-88396 GCA_004027205.1 Ctenodactylus gundi | reverse complement strand
GGCGGGCGCCGGGGCGCGGGACCGGCGGAGGCGGCGGCGCGGAGAGTCTGCCTCTGTCGGGCCCGGCGGCCGCGCCTCCCTCGCCGTCCCCACCCCGAGCCCGGCGCCGCCGCCCCGCCGCCCCGCCGGCCGCGCAGGGACGCGGGCATGAGCCTGCCCCGCGGCTCCGCCGAGCGAGAGCCCAGGCCCGGGCCTCGGCGCCCAGGTAAAGAGGGGGCGCGGAGCGGGTAGGGGGATCTAGGCGGTGCCGAGCCGTGAGACCCTGGGCACTCTTGGCCCTGGGGAGCCCCAGTCACCTCCTGAGCCCCGGACTCTGCGACCCACCTGTCCGTCCTCTTGTAGGAGGGCCGCTCAGAGAAGCCTTCTCCCCCGAGCCAGCGTGTGGGCCGGAAACTATCCATGGGCTGCCCCCGCGCCCAGCTTTCCTTTCTAGAGCGCCCAGGTCGGGACCTGACCTCACCTGCACCCACAGGTGCCTGGTTGGAGAAACCCAGGCCCCTAGCTCCCGCGCCAGCCTCCGGAAGGGGCACTGCCCAGCCCCCCAGGCCCCACCTCCTGCTCCGAGCTTACTGCTCCCCCATGGCGTCCTGCTGCTCCACTCCTCCCAATGCCAGTAGGCGATTGTCTGTACACCCCACTCGTCCCTGTGAGCACCCCACCTGCCGACGGGATTCCTACCCAGGGCTTAACCCAGGGCCAAACCTTTCTCCCTGGGCCCCAGGGTCCTACCACCTTCTGCTCTAGGTACCTGGTTTGAACCAAATGCTTTCTGTCACCGCAAATAGGCATAAGCGGAAGCTGGTACCTAGGTGATGTGGGCAGAGCAGGCACTGGGGAGGGACAGTTGCCGCGCGCCTGGCTGGAGGACTTGGGCCCCGGGGTGTGATAATCCAGGACAGCGAGGGGCTGGGCGCCAGGTCCAGGACTGCCGCCAGCAGTGGTTAGGGCCTGGGCTCCATGCACATTCCTTCCTGGCCCCTTCCGGAGGGATGTGGCTCCCGGCCAGGTAGTGCTGTCCTGTGTCCCAGCCAGCGTGGATCTCAGCAACTGTGGCCCCTTCTCATCCAGTTACCTGTCTGTCTTTGCAGGGCAGCAGGCTGGGCATGACCTCACACAATGACTGTGGCCAACATGGGGCCACCCAACCAGGCCTAGGTACAAGGCTGACAGCAGACTGTCCCGAGGTGGCTTGGACCCAAACAGCAACTGTGCTGGCCATGATGGTCTACTCTGGCACCCAAAGAGCTAGGAGCCGACTCAGGAAGCCGAGCCAGCAGCCAGGCAGGGATGGTGGAGAAAGATGAGGAGGACAGGGCTGGAGAGAGTTACTCACTCGGTCTCCAGTGGGCACCTAGACCACACTGGGCAGTGTTCTCGGTGCTGGGACGGAGCTGCCACCAGAGACGTTAGGGATCTCGAGGTATCTCTCTGTGCTGAGTAGCAAATGCACAGATAAAGGAACAGAAAGCCCCGTAGTGCTGTATATGGGTGACGAAAACAGGGAGAGTGGCTCATGGGAGAGCTAACTGGAATCCTCTAGCCAGGGTGGTCAGGCCTCTTGGAAGAGGTGGCCTTTGAACTGAGACCTCAGTGAAGCCCTCGAATGAACCCTGAGAGCATGTGAGGAACAGTGTTGTGAGCAGGGAACGGCAAGAGCACGGTTCACAGTTGGCACACCAAGGGGAGGAGGGCAAGGGGCTAAGAGCGAGCAGATGGCAGCAGTGTGCGGGCCTGGCCCCATTTTCCTGGGGGCGGGGTCTGGGTGAGGACCAGGGTTGTTCAGATGTCCCTCTCCCTGCTGTTTCTCTCTGCCTGGTTATGTATTTGGTCTGAGAAGACTTAGGTCTTGAGCCCAAGACCTAGCCTCCCCTTTCGGGTGTGTCGTGTTTGGGGTAGTGGCTCCTAAAGGGATTTGGGGAGGCCTTCCTGCTGGCCCGCAGTAACTGTCAAAGCAGAGCAGTAGTGGGAAGTGGCCCTGGTCCTGGAGAGAATATGCTGCAGATAGGATCTTGGCAGGGGGCCGGAGACAGGCAGACAACAGGGAGATGATGTCCAGGTAGGGCAGTCCCTGAAGCCCTGATAAGATCTGATCTGCCAGGGCGGGGAGGCCCAGCCGGGTAGGCTGCTCTGCCATTGGTTGCCTGCCTCAGTGAGTAAGAAGTAGCTAGTTTGCTTTGGAACCAAAGCCTTCAGGTGGAATCCAGGGAGAGAGAGCTCAGAGTGACTGCCCCAGGGCCAGGTGGGTAGGAAGGGCCCCACCTCACCTCCTTCTGGGCATCAGGGAGCCCTCCCACCCCAGACACCTGCCCTCTCTGGGAGCAACACAGCTCCCAGCCTAGCTTTCCATGTGGAGTTGGTGGTGGCCTGGCCTCGGGCAGATGCTGTCTCTGGTAAAGTAACAACGTTGATGCCATGTGGGGAGAAGAGATGGAGCCCTTGCCCCCACACCAGAGCCCTGAGGGGCTGCTGGGCACCCTTCTGGGGGCTTACAGGCCTATGTACACTGGTGGAGAAGAGCCCTGAGACCTTAAGTTCTCTCAGAACAGTGGGCATTCCTCTCTGCTGTGGACCTGGGAGAGGCCAGTGCTGGTATCTCAGGAATAATGGGCACAGAGGCCCCATGTTGGGCAGGTCAAGGGCAGGACTTGATGCCCACTGAGCCTCACAGGGCAGCTTGAGACAGTACCTCTTAGGGACAGCATGGGTCTGGATACCCCTTGGCCCTACTGCCTGTTTGATTTGTGAATCTACTGGTTGGTCCTTCCCAACCCCTCTGACCTTCTTTGCCATACCGTTGTTGGGCCCCACGTTGGGAGTTGCTCTTGCAAACTCCTTAGGACTGAGTGTGACCAGGAGCTCCTATGACTCAGGGCCAGAGTAAGCTGCCCGCACTTTGCCCCCAGGCTTCCTTGTGAAGGCTGCTGCTCTTGCTGGTTTATTTCCACGGCCACATGGCCGATGCCCAGGCCTGTGCTGTGGGGTGGGGGCAGGCGTGTGGGCAGACATGGCAGGAGCACTCTGCAAGGGGACCATCCCTCCTGGGAAGCACCCTGTGCAGGAGAAGGGCTGCGTGGGGGAGGTTCCCCAGCCCTGGCTGGGAGAAGCTGTCTGGGCAGCAGCTTCTGGAAAAAAACAAAAGAAAGCAAAGCAAACAGCTCTTGAAATTCTTTTTTTTTTTAAATTAAAAATATTTATTTTTGAGACAGGCTCTCACGTTTTAGTCCAGACTGGTCCTGAACTCACTGTGTAGCCCAGGCTGTCCTTGAACTCAAGGCAATCCTCCTGTTTCAGTCCCCCAGCTCTGGGATGATAGGCGTGCCCTGCAACACCTGGTTTATGTAGTGTGGGGGAATTGAACCCAGGGCTTTAGCACTTGGTAGGCAAGTGCTTTAACTACACCCATAGCTCAGCTGGTGGGATTTTCGGGCCAGAAGTTCTGGGTCCAGCACATGCTTGTTGAATTCATTTCACGTGGATTCACTTTTTTAAAGTAAGTGGATCCTTCCTTTTTAACCTGTGGAGAAACTTAGGCAGAAGACGTTAAGTGGCCCGCCTAGAGCTACCAACTAGGTTGTGCTCCTGGCCGTGCCACGTCCTGGAGCCCTGGATGAACCAGGGACCTGGTGGCTTCTGATAGGTGCGTTGTGAGAGTAGCCTTCTGTGCTGGGCCCTCCCCATGGCCACCTGCCACCTGGCCACCTTGGAGGGGAACTGTGGTGCTGGTCTGTGCGCTGGGGACAAGGCAGCCCCGCAGGCAGGCAGTGGAAATGGAGTGGGGAAGATGGAGTCCTCTCTGCCCGTCAGAGCCCATGTGTGGCAGGGCCAATGGGAACCAGACCGCCCAAAAGGAAAGCAGAGTATTCAGGTGAAGGCGGGTGTAGGCCCCAAGGAGCTGGGGTGGTGGAAACGGATGGGGAGAGGGCAGGGGGACCTTCGGGGTACACGTGGCGTGGGGAACATCACCCCTCTCTGCCATTTCCCTTGTGCGTACATGCCCGCCGCGGTGTCCCATCTGTTCCTTGTTAGGGACTCAACAGACAGGCCTCCGGGAAAATTAATTAATGCCAAGCTGCTGCGGTACGCTTGCCCTGAGGCCCTATCCTGGCAGCACAGACACCCAGCTGACCCCAGAAGTGCTACTGCATTTCCACCCAGTGATCCTGGAGACACAAGGAACCATGTCACTGGCACAGCTCTGCCCCCGGATCTCAATGGCAGTGAAGGTTTAAGTGGTGGAAGGAAGCCAGGGGTGGCCGCAGGGTGGCGTTCTACACCCCAGAGCTTTTCATTCATTCCTGCCTGTGCCCTCCCTGGGTTTACTGTGTGGCTTCAGTCTGGTCGCTTACCATCTCTGGGGAACTTTTTTTCTCATCTGTAAAATGAAGTTGGTAGACTGGGTCATTGCTCAGCTTCTCCTGTGTGTGTATCAGCGTGGCCTGCTGAAGTCGCCCTGCTGGTCCCTCCATGTCCCTCTCTACGTTGCCCCCTGCATGTTGCCCACATTGCCTTCTGCACCATCTGGTTGTGTCCTGTGCCCTGGGCCTAGGCTAGTTTACCCTGTAATTAAAACTCCTTCCTGTGCCAGGACAGAGAGGTGCTGCCTGGCCTGGCCACTCAGTGACCTTTTGGGGTTAGCCCCACCTGCAGATTGGCCCAGTCTTCCTGAGTCCCAGGACCAGGGCAAGACATGTTTCAACAGCAGCCACCTCCCGCCGGCCCAGCACATTCCTCAGGCTTATCTGGCGGCCCGCCCCACTGGACTCTGCCCTCCCACCCAGGAAGTAGCACCCCAGGAGCTGCTACTGGGTTCCAGAGGCCCAGAGCAGAGCCTGAGTAGGCTGGGGTGGGATTTGCAGGCTCATTGGGGCTAGAGAGGCCAGGAACAGGTCAGGGTGGGGCAGAGATCTGGAGTCTGCTGGAGCCAACAGGCACATTGCCTTTAACCTCAGGGGGCAGGTAGTTTGTGCAGAGCCCAGGCCTTCTTCTGGGACTTTGCTCCATGTCTCTGAGGTAGCTTACCCTACCCAGGGCTTGTGTGCCGGAGAAGGGGCTTTACTTTGGCAAGTTGCCCTAGGTCTACCCCGGAGTTATTCCAGCAGAAAGGGCCAGGAGATGAGTTGCTGAGGGACAGCAGCTCAGGGTCCCCAGCCCTGGCTCCCTGCCACCTCTCTTCTTCCGCCCTGTCTCCACAGCGGGAACAGGAGCCAGTCCTCCCAGGAAGGGGTTAACTGCCAGCCCCAGCCTTGAGGGAGGGGACTGGGCTGGACCATTTTCCTTCCCTGCCGCCTCCACCTCGGTTTTCCTGAATGGTTCTTTCGTCCTGGGGTGGGGAGGGGAGGGAAGGAAGAAGGGCGGAGGGCCAGAGGGAGGAGTGTGGGAAGAGGAAGGAAAAAAGAGAGCGAGACAGTAGAGCCAGAGGAAGAGAAAGATGCCACTGTCTCTAATCTCCCTGTCATCTCTGTCACCAGCAGGCGCTGGGCGAAGGAACTGGTAGAACAATGCTGAGGCGGGCTAGGTGAGGAGCTGCCCCGCCACCGACGGACACAGACAGGCAGACAGAGCACATCGGGAACAGGTGATCGGACAGCCAGAGACCAGGAACACCTGGGCGTCCCTTCCCGGCCTCAGCCCACCCCGGGGCCCCCAGGACTAGACGGTGGGGCAACCATGGCGACCAATTTCAACGACATCGTCAAGCAGGGCTATGTGAAGATGAAGAGCAGGAAGCTCGGGGTGAGTGACCCTGGGGCCTGCGGACGGACTATGTCCGAGGACGGTGTCGAGGCACAGCGGCGGGAAGCGCTGCCTGCTAGCAACGGGGCAGTGCGCGTCTGTAGTCTCAGGGCTCTGGCCGTGGGCCTCCTGGCAGGTGCCAGCCAGGCTTTCTCCGCTGCGTCCCCCACCCCAGCGAGGCTGCCTGGGATCGCCGCTGCCCCTGCCAGGCCAGCGCTGTGGCCGATGGGCAGGCACATGGCCCCCCTGCTCTTGCTGAACTTGTCCCCACCGAGGCAGCAGCAGGCTGCGTCCGGCTGGGACCAGCCCCTCACTTCCCAGGCCGCCTCTCCTCTCACCCCTCCCACTCCCCCTCACTTTCACCACTTTCTGAGTGTGCGTATTTATTATATTTCTGATTGCCTTGTTTGATGTTAAAGTGTTTGGAAAGAGGTGTTTGGTTGTGCGGGGGCAGGGCGCATGGGGAACCAAAGCTGATATGTGCGTGGCCTGTAGGTGAGAACTTAGGGCAGAGTGGTCTGCTTTTCTGGCCGCTGCCCTCCAGGTTGTTGGCAGGGGCGCCATGCTTGCCTGGTGCTTGGCCCTGGGCAGGGGGCTTGGAGGGGCTGTTGAGGTGAGGCCTCAGAGGACCCTTTCCCAGCTGGAGGATGTTCCCCAGAAGGCATGAGCAGGGGCCCCAGAGACCCACTTACCCATCTTGGTAAGGTGTTCACAAGCTGCCTCAGTTCCCCTGCCAGGCCCCCGCCCGCCACCTCTGGCAAGGAGGCTACTGGCTGCCGCCTCCTCAGCAGGAAGGAAACCCTGGGGACTGGGGTCACCCAAGTCTGTGTTTCACCAAGACTCTGTGCCCCCCACGTTTCTTCCCTTCTGTACTGCCTGGATGGGGTGAGGGTGGGATCAGACGGCTCACTCTGAGTGGGACAGAGGATGAGGAGGGAGGCTTCGGGCTCTGGCACCTGGCTTCCCGGGCCTGGGAGCCAGGGCTGGCTACGGAGAGGCTGATCCTGCCCCTCCCAGGGTGCTTGCGGACGTGTGGTGTGCTCAGGCCGGGGTCAGCAGCTCACTGTCTTCATGTGCAGCAGGGCAGAGCTGGTGGTATGTTTGGAGTCTTATCTGGACTTGAATTTGTAGCCCAGTCCGGACCCCGGCCTGGTGGAGGAGACTGGACCCTGGTAGCTGTGCCCGAGATAGGGACTCAGCTCACTGACACAGAGCACAGAACAAAGAGAGCTGAAGGGGCTGGGCCCAGCACCCACTACTCCTCATTCCTACGGCCTGCACCCAGCAAGCACCTGGGGCCTGCTCAGGTCAGCGCCCTCCAGCAAGGCACTGGCCACGGGGCAGCTGCGTGGGGCCCGTGGCAGGCTTGACCAGAAGGGGCCCTGGGATCCCAAGTGGACAGGTGGGCACTGCCACAGGCTGGCAGGGGCCAGGAGGCAGGGTGTGGCCGGGCCCCTCTGGGGGTTTACTCCCATCCCGAGAATCTGGCTGTTCTCTGCAGACCTGAGTCTCGCTTCCCACCATGTGCAGTGCTACAGTCACGCCAGGCAGCCATGCTTGTCGTGGCCTACAGAGGCCGGGGGGAAGGGCAGCCCGGATGGAAGCCCACCCTCCTACCTGCCAGACCTCTCTCCCGGCAGAGCTGTGGCAGAGCTTCTGAAGCGCTGATCAAAGCCCTGGGAGAAGTGGGAAGGAGGGCTCTTGAGCGCGTGGCTCCCTGGGCTGTGTGAGTGTGTATCCTGTAACCAGGCAACGGGGGTGCTTGGCGGGCCTGGTGCCCCTGCCAATGCAGGTTGCCTGGGGCCGGCCTGGCAGGGTGTATCTGGGTCGGCAGAATGCGCTCATTCATCCGTCTGCCCACCCACCCACCCGTCCATCCATTCACTGTCCTTCCGTGGGCTCATTCATGTGTTCAGAGAGCTCCCTTAATGAGGCTGTGGGGACATGGGTGAGCAGTCTGAGAATAAAATCTGTTTCTTGAAGGAGCTCCACAGCTGGGCGCTGGGGGCCACCGTGGCTAAGGCAGACAGGCCTGGGTCAGGGATGTGGGCAGACATGCCTCCTGGGGTCCCAGACAGAAGCCGGACTGGCCTTGCTCCGGAGAGTCTACTGAGACCCATGACGCCCCTTGACCCTGCCAGTCAGGGACCTGGTGCACTGTGGCGGATTAGGAGGGGTGGCACCTTGGGGCTGTCGCCTCTTTGCCTCTTCTGCTCTGCTCTAGGGTGTCCCTTAGACCATCCTGTTTGCAAGGAGAGTGGCAGCAGGCTGCCTGGAAAAGGGGGCAGCCAGCCTTTGGAGCCTGCTGAGAGGTGAACCTGGGTCCCTGGGTCCCAGGGTCCCAGGCTG
Organism: Ctenodactylus gundi; assembly: GCA_004027205.1. NCBI lineage: Eukaryota > Metazoa > Chordata > Mammalia > Rodentia > Ctenodactylidae > Ctenodactylus > Ctenodactylus gundi. The sequence goes on along the minus strand of PVKB01005673.1, from coordinate 80,314 downwards.
GGCTGAAAGAGAGCTTGCAGTGGAAGGTGTCAGGACCTCCTGCTGGGCTACTTCCACCCCTCAACCCCAGGGAATGATCACTCCCCCCCCACCCCCCGGAATTGTTCTAGAAGCTGTAGAGAATGATATATGTGGCACAAGACACAGGGGTGTTGGTGGTGGTTGGGACAAGAAGGAAAGCACCCAGTGTAAGGCACCATGCTGGGGTGCACCTAGGTTCTTAGCTCTGAGCCTTTACCTCTGAGGGTATCTAGTGGTCTCTTAGGGTCCAGGGTTGGTAAGAGGATGAGAGAGGGTGCGGGAAAGCATTTGGGTACTAGAGTGGTGTTACTAACGCCAAGAGCCTTACTTGGCCCAGATAGTAGGGCCACGGTGACTGTCGGGTGGTTATTGGCCAGACTCTACTTCCATTCCTAAGAGGCCCCCCTGTGTGGGAGGGGGTACTGCTGGAGTCCCAGCCAGGACAGCCCGTGTACTGGCTCTGAGTCCCAACAGCCTGCTTTTCATATCAGCTTTACCATTTATGAGCTGTTCCTTAACTTTCCAGTGCCTCACTTTCCCCATCTGTATTATGGGGATGAGTGAAACCATGATCCAGAGTAAGGCTGAGATGATGAAGAGCTCTAATATAGAATGGAGGACGGGGGAAGTGCCCGGAAGAGCTGGCTGCCTACTGTGCTTACAGTATGGAGGAGCCCAGCCCAGCATGGCCGCCTCTGCTGTGAGGAGGGGCCAGTGCCCCCACATGTTATCTTACCTAACCACTGCCCTGGGTTTCTTCCTGGCTGAAGCGCCATTGAAGGCTCTTGGCCCTGCCCCTTGTGGCAGGCAGGGGTCACTGGGGTGGTTGGGGCCCTGATCCTCTGTTGTTGTGCCTCCCAGATCTACCGGAGGTGCTGGCTGGTGTTCCGGAAATCCTCCAGCAAGGGGCCCCAGCGGCTGGAGAAGTACCCGGATGAGAAGTCTGTGTGCCTCCGAGGCTGCCCCAAGGTAGGGGCCTGAGTTCCCCCACCCTGCCCCGCCCTCTGAGCAAGGATGAGCCGTGGAGTCCCCAGGCTCTACAGCGCCTCCTGGGGGTGGCTGAGCCCTGGGGGCAGCAGAGGTGCTGCTGCCTTAGTCCCTTCTGGATGCCATCCAGGTGACTGAGATCAGCAATGTCAAGTGTGTCACTCGGCTCCCCAAGGAGACCAAACGGCAGGCCGTGGCCATCATATTCGCTGACGACTCGGCACGTACCTTCACCTGCGACTCAGGTGAGGCCTTGCAGCCGCAGCCTCCTGCTAGTCTCCCTGGACTCATGCTTAGTGGTCCCGTCTGCCCTGGTGGCAGGTGGCAGGCCTACCCTGGCGGGAGAGGGCGATGCAGGGTGGGGTGGGGACCTTGGGGGAGCAGGCCTGGTACTGAAGGCGGGCAGCTAAGCAGCCTGGCTTTGCTCTCCCTGCTGTGCATGGTGGGGTAACTCGGGCCAAGGCAGACGGAGGGGCAGCTGGGGACCCCGGGCTGGCAGCAGGATGAGGCACTGTTCTCTACAGAGCTGGAGGCAGAAGAGTGGTACAAGACGCTGTCCGTGGAGTGTCTGGGGTCACGGCTCAACGACATCAGTTTAGGAGAGCCAGACCTTCTGGCCCCAGGGGTGCAGTGCGAGCAGACAGGTGAGGCCTGGCCCCGTCCAGGGGGAGGCGGGGCGGGAGGGGTTGAGGGAGGACCGGGAGACGGGAGGTGCCCCTCTTGGCTTCATGCCGTGTCCTCTCCTGCTGCAGATCGCTTCAACGTCTTCCTGCTGCCCTGCCCCAACCTGGATGTGTATGGCGAGTGCAAGCTGCAGATCACCCACGAGAACATCTACCTCTGGGACATACACAACCCCCGCGTCAAGCTCGTCTCGTGGCCCCTCTGCTCGCTGCGCCGCTATGGCCGCGATGCCACCCGCTTTACCTTTGAGGCTGGCCGGTAGGACCCTCTTGCCTTCCCAGCCCATGCCCCCATGAGTATGATGGCAGTTGCTGTACCGTCTGCGTCAGGCACCAGGCCAGGAGCTCCACTGAGTTAGCAGCGTAGTTATCCAAAGGGGACCGAGGTTCCCCATTTCATGGAGGGAGAAATTGAGGTTGAGCAGAGTGATTTGCCCATGGCAGGCCAGTCTACCAAGGGTCTAATGGAGTTCACATCAAATGCTGGCACTGGCCCTGTGATTGTGGACCTGGGTCCTGGTTTCCTCGTTTGTCTACTGGGGAACAACAAATTCTGACAGAACTATAGTGAGGCCGGAGTAGCAGCCCTGACAGGGACTCTCGTCAGCCTGTCTTAAGTTGTGTGTTGTGTAATTTTTATTTCAGTCTTGGTTGAGGTACTCAGTTTCTCTCTGCTCCCGTCTTCTCATCTGTAGAATGGTTTAAGGTAACAATGTTTTTCTGTTTTGTTTTGGTGGTACTGGAGTCCAAGCTGAGCTACACTCCCGGGCCATTTTTAACATTTTTATTTTGAGACAGGGTCTTGCTAAGTTGCAAGCTGCACAGGTTGAGCTTGAAGTTATGTTCCTCCTGCTTTGGCCTTCTAGAGTGCTGGGGTTACAAGTGTGTACCACCAGGCCTGGCAGTGAAGCATCTTTTAGTTGTGTGTAGATCAGATAGTGATGGTGGAGAAAACTGAGTGGGTTTTCTTTTTTTTGAGACAGTCTCGCTCTGTAGCCCAGGCTGGTCCTGAACTCTCTGGCATAGCCCATGCTGGCCTTGGACTTAAGACAATCCACCTGCCTCAGCCTCCGAAGTGCGAGTGCTGCGATGACAGGCGTGTGCCTCCACGCCCAGCTTTACATGGTGCTGGGGAATCAGGGCCTTGAGCTTACAAGGCCAGCACTTTAACCACTGCGCCATTCTTCCAGCCCTGAGTGGGTTTTCTTGTAGAGCATTTTGACCTCCTCAGGCAACATGGAAAGGGCTCAGCAAGTGTTAACCGGGCAGTCAGGCTGTCAGACCACAGCCCTTTGTGTCACCTGTGGCTGGCTGCAGGAGAGCCTGGCCAAGTACTTGTGTGCTATGACAGGATCCCCACCTCCTTACCCTCTCTGCCACCTGTGTCCTCAGGATGTGCGATGCTGGAGAAGGGCTGTACACCTTCCAGACGCAGGAAGGGGAACAGATTTATCAGCGTGTCCACAGTGCCACGCTGGCCATTGCTGAGCAGCACAAGCGGGTCCTGCTGGAAATGGAGAAGAATGTGCGGGTAGGCTGGTGGACATCACTGCCGGCTACAGGGGAGACAGGGGGCGGGGGGAGGGGGCCTCGAGTGCCTAAGGTCTGCCAACCAAGGCTCCAGCCAGCATGTATGGTTGTGGTAGGTGGGCTTTCCGGAGGGAGCGGGGAGAGGGGCGGGGTTTGAGGCAGGGTCTTACTATTGTTGTCTAGGCTGGCCCTAAACTTGCTAAGTGACCCAAGCTGTCTCTAAACTCAGAATCCTTCTGCCTCAGCTTCTCGAGTGCTGGGACTACAAGCGTGTGTCACCACACCTAGCCAAGGCAAGCAGTCTTAAGCTGGCTGTTCAGGGGCAGCATAGGCCACTGCCCCCAGAGCTAACAGAAGGGACCCCTTTTCTGCCCCACAGCTGCTGAACAAGGGCACTGAACACTACTCGTATCCCTGCACACCCACTACCATGCTGCCCCGCAGTGCCTACTGGCACCACATTACAGGTTCCCAGAACATTGCTGAAACCTCCAGCTATACCGGTGAGTCACTGCCGTTCCCCACACCTGTGCAGATGAAGCTTCCTGGGCAGGGTTTTGGACCGGGATCAGAGCTGGGAGCCTAATTATCTTCTGTGTCCACAGGTGACGGGTATGGGGCAGCCCAAGCCAGCTCAGAAACAGATCTCCTCAACAGATTCATCTTGCTGAAGCCAAAGCCCAGCCAGGGGGGCAGCAGTGAGGCCAGGAGCCCTTCCCAGTGACAGCAGAGCTGGTGGGCACTGGTGACTGCCGGGCCACCATGGCACGGCTGACTGTGGTGTCCCATGGACAGCCTGCAGGGGCTGTTGGCCAGGAGCCCAGAGAAAGGGGGCAAGTTGCTCCTGTTGGCCCCCAAGGGTGTGGCTGGATTAAGGCAGAGGACAGCCACATTACCTGAGCATGAGGGGCTGAGCTACCGTGGAACTCTATACTATTAAGGATTTTAATATATACGGCTTATGACATACTCTATATTAACGAGATACCGTCTTATCTCTCCCCACCCACACATAACGCATTTTTAGAGCCCATGACCAGGCTGCCGTCAAGGCTGTTTCTGAGCACGAGGGCAGCTGCTTCCCCGCCCTCCGTGGTACAGACCCTCCTGCTGCCAGGACCTGCTTGAGTGGCCAGGACCGGCAGAGGGGGACAATCAGAACTCAAGGCTGGCACGCCTGCTGGCTCTCTCCAAGCAGTCCAGAGGCCAAGACAGCAGGTGGCTTCTCAGTTCCTCCAGGCTGAGTGGCACAGGAAGGATCGAGCTTCCCGTGCCATTTGGCAGCCTTGTACTTTGAGTTCTAAGCAGAGGTGACATCTGGTTGATGCCGCAGGTGAAAATCTGGTTTAAAATGTACTTTCTGCACAGGCTGCTTCCTGCTTGGCAGGATGAGAAGACGCCCTGAGGGCGGGGCGCCATCCCTCAGCCTCAGCCAGTGCAGGACGGCTGGGCTTGTGTCCACTCCAGGGTCGGGCCAGGCGGAAGGCTGCGGCAGGACTGCTGTGGGGAGCACCCCTGCTGCCCTCTCACCAACCAGGGCCTGACGCTGCCCCAGCCGGGGAGCCCCTCCACCCTGGGCCTGGCGACCCCTTGCCAGAGCACTTAGAACCAAGACCTGCCCACCCCTCCTCCCCACACGGTGCTGAGGCTCCCTGCTGAAATGCAATTAAAGCAATTGATTTTCTAGTGCTGGTATTTATTGACTACCGTGCAGAAGGGCTATCTTTCTATTCACATCAAACCTTTGGTCATGTGGGTTTTTTTTTTTTTAATACTTTTAAGGTTCTGATTTGTGGCAACAGACCTTCTTGTAAATAACTACTTCACCTTTGTGGCAGGATAATACAGCAAGAGGCCCCCTCCCAGAGAGGCCCTGGAGCTAGGGAGGTGGCACAGTCAGCTCGGCTCTGAATGTGACCCAAGAAATGACCACCCAGAGTAAGCTAGTGTGCAGACAATGGGGGTCCCAGGCCTTGAGGAGGGAGGCAGAGCTGGCTGGCCGGCTGAGCTAATGGCACGATGACGCATGAAGGAGATTATGTTGTGCTCTTTATTGCCTAAAATAAAAACTTTTAAAATGACAACTACTGTTAATCAATAAATACCCTTTCCTTTCTATACTGATCTCTGCTTTTCTCCAGGCTGCCTACCTGCCTCCTCTGAGTGTGCTTTTAGCTGGAGACAATGTGAAGCTGCCAGGTCCTGAACCTTCATCAGGGGAAAAGTGAGAGGGGCCTCTGTTCCTGCCCCTCCCTACCACCCAACTCAATGAAGGGCTGCTATCAGTGAAGGAGGTCTTAACTGCTGGGGAGAAAGCATTCTGTGGCAGTGTGAAGATTCCATGCTTATCCCCAAAGGGTTACTTTTCAAATCAGGGACACCTGGGAATTTGAAGGGTCAGTAGGGTGGCCCTGGGGAAAGGACCAGAAGACCTTACAGGCTGCTTGGACAGAGGTTCTAGCATATAGTTCCTACAGCAGATACAGCTGTGAAAATCCCTTCTTTTGGACAAAAAGGATTTAAAAAACTAAAATGACCAGGAAAAATGTCCAATTCAGGGGTTGCTCTGAAAAAAAAGCAGCAGGGCCCCCTGGTGACATGTCAGGGAATAAGACTGGAGAGACCTTTTGGCTTCCTGGGGGCACGACAGGCAATCAGCAGGCAGGGTCAGGGATGCTAAATGTCCAGTAAAAACTGTCCTGTCTAAATGCCAGAGGCATCCTTGGTAATCCATTTGCAAACTCTTCCTAGCTGGTCCTGATGACTTGTCACAAGGCCTGAGCAGCAATAGTCCAGAGCCCAGAAAACTGGTCTGGAAAGAGACCTGAATCCAGCTTCTGTCTTCCAGTTTGCTGGAACAGGTAAGCTGCAGCTAGTTTATGGTTAATACGTCGCTCTGGATCTCGTGACTTAATTGTGTCTGTAAATCACTCAGCTTCTTCTTCAATCCAGAGAGGGCAGAGAGGACAATGGTTTCAGGGCGCAGAGAACCACAGGATTCCACATTGTAGTAAAACCTACAAGGCAAGAGTGTGTGAGAGGCCTGCTGAGGTAGGCAGGCCAGCCCACACTGCGCCACGGACCACCCTTCTTCACTCTGGGTTTTGACTTCCTTCCCACAAGGAACCTGACCTTGACACAAGGCTGGCGTCCCATCATGTAAAACCTCCCAGAGTGGTTCCAAACCCACTTTGCAGCTCCGTCAGGCTCCAAGCCCTTTGAACTGGTTTTGCGAAAATCCTAAAACAATGCTATGTGCTCCACAATGAGATGCAGTGGAAACCCAGGCAGCAGTGTGTCCTGCACAGCCCTTCCTGTCACGATGGGACTATGTCGGTTCTGTCCTATGCTGAGACCTAAACAGCCAGTTTGTGGAGGGAGGGTGGCCAGAAGCAGAAGAGAACAGCAGTCACTGGAGGGCTGCTCTTTCTCAGTGAGAAAAGGGATAACTGGCCTGGGATGAGTACATACTGTAGGTCTGGTCTGGCAGGTAGTGGCCATCCTCACATCATGATGGGGATATCACACCGAGGGGGTGCCTGACTCAGCCTACAGCAAACCCTGTGTACTTGCCCTCTATCTTCTCATGTAGGACTGGAGTCTTACCTCTCTGGCTTGCCGTTGGGGTCATAAGGAGCCTGCGACTCGTCTTCATCCAACTCTGAGTACTCACTCTTTGGCCTGAGGTCAAACAGATCAGCCCATGACTACTGCTGCTTTCAGGGCACTTCAGGTCATGGGAGCCTGCCCCACCACTCACTAGCTGCCCTTTAACAATCCAGCCCCACCCAATATGAAAATACCATTCCTCTGGCTTGGGGTACACTGTGTGCCTCAGGGCATTGTCAGGGTCATATTCAAACGCCACCCCTGCAGTAGGGTTCCACTTGGCATGTTCCTTGCCAAAGCCCTTTTTGGCATAGGCTCGCAGCCTCAGCTCTTGGCCCTTTCTCAGCTTCACAATGAGGATGTCTGGAGAGAGAGGTTCTGAGTCAGTTAAGGGTAGGACAGGCATGGCTCTCCAACTTCTGACCTGGGTGCCACTGAAGGCCACACACATCTGTTTCCTTGTAACAGTCAAGTTACAAGGAAAGCAGGTAGCATTGAGTGAGGGACTGGCATTGTGTCCCTCTGGCCTGCTGCAGTAACACACTTTGCTCTAGCCCCTTACCATCCTGCTCCACATAATCACTGGGGTCATTGTCTCGGTTTCGGGATGTCACCTGTAAAGAAAGAGCCCAAGCAGAAGGATGTATGAGTCTCTTGTCTCCTATCAGTACCCGACCCTGCACTGTGAAACCAAGGAAAGGACGCTAAGGAGGAGGTGGCAGCTGGCCCAGTGGCACAGGCCTATGATTAATCCCAGCACTCTGGGAGGCTGAGGCAGGATTGCAAATTCAAGCTTGCTCTGGGCAACTCAGTAAGACTATCTCAAAATCAAAAATGAAAAATGGATACGGGATGTGGCCCAATGTAAAGGCTCTGGGTTCAATCTCCAGGACTGGGGGGAGACTAAGAAGAAGGAGGTGGTGGCAGAGATGCCTCAGGGACTCAATAATATGATGACCTATTCAGTTAAAATAATCCCATGGCTGTTAAAAGGATTCTCTGGGTGACCAATGCTGCTGTACCCAAGAAGAATCCAAATCAACACATCTAAGCATAAGGTCAAAGCAGACAGTCACAGGGAAGGTCAATGCCTTCCAAGGATCTACTACAGGCTGGCCCATCAGAAGCCAAAACGTCAAGGCCCTGGGGAAGGAGGGTGCTCACTGACCGGGATGACCCGAGGGCTATTGGAGATGAGGTCTCGAGAGGTGACATGACGTGTCTGGTCTTCATTGCACCGCACGTCAAGCGTGAACTCCACGGAGCACTCAGGGCAGAACTCTTCACACGTGCAGTCCTGAGGCAGAGAGAGAAGCAACAGTGGGTATATGGGCAGGCAGGGAATTCCAACTGTAATCCCTGCTCCTAATACCCAGGCTCTTTGGGCTGTGACAGTCTGGTACACCATTCTCATGGGCTGCTTAGACTTAATTATCAACTCACAAGCTGATATCACATTCCCTTCTCATTCCCACCAGCTTCTAAGGCCACACATCTCATTCTATCCTTGGAGTACCCTTCCCAGGGGACAAAGCCTGTGACAGCAGAAGACTCTTCATACACTGTAGTTCAACTCACCACGGACTAGGTAGAACAGTTTAGGGATGTAACCATCATTTAAAACATAACAAGCTCAGGAAGAATACAGAAAAGTAATTTTCAAGTTCTAGCCTACTGACCTTAAAATACCCCTCTTTTTTGGGTGGGTGGGGGGCTGAACTCAGAGCCTTCATACTCAGCTACTCTCTAGCATATTATTTATTTTATTTTAAGGCAGGGTCTCAGTTGCTGAATTGGCCAATATGGGCTCAAACTTGCAACCCTCCTGCCTCAGCCTTCTAGAATATTGGGATTACAGGCTTGGGCCACTGAGCCCAGCTCATCTCTCATGGAAAAATTCATACGTATACAGACAAAAGCAGAAGAGAATATAATAACTGTCATCACATTACAATCACCTAGCTTTCACAATTATCAATATTTACCATCTTTAAGCAACTGACTCTTTAAATTACCTATTCACATGTTACAGACCTACCGAAACTCAACAGTGGTCAAGAAGAGTTTTACAAGAATGTAATTATAATATCAGTGGTTAAAGAACTAGCCTAGCAAGCACAATGCCCTGGATTTGATTCCCCAGCACCACATAAACTGGGCACGGTGGTGCACACCTGTAATCCCAGCATTCAGGAGGCTGAATTAGGAGGATTGCCATGAGTTCAACACCAGCCTGGGCTACACTTTTCAGGACCAGCTTAGTTTACAAAGCATGACTGTTTCAAAAAAAGAAAAGAATGTAATTACAAATTTTTTTTCTCCTTTCACACCAATGAAGAAACTCCAATGGACAGATGATGACAGAGAAGAAACAACTAGTGGTCATACTTGGATATCTACAGTCCTACTGGGGTGGGAGCACCCCAAGCCCTCAGGCCTGAAAATTTTTTAGACATATGAAAAGGAAGACTCAAAATATAAGAAATGGGTTAAGGGTGTAAGTTGGTGGTTAACACTTGCCTAACAAGTAAAAGGTCCTGGGTTCGATTCTCCAGCACTACATAAACTGCTTGGTGGTGCATGTCAATAATTCCAGAACTTGGAGGGCTGAGGCAGGAGTATTGCCAGCCTGGGCCATCTAGTGCATTCAGGACCAGTGTGGGCAAGAGTGAAACCGTTTAAAAACACACGCACGCACGCATGCACACGTGCACGCATTCAACTTCAACCTAGAAAACAGCATACCTAAAAGGGTCTGTTCAAGATGAAGACACTACAGCAGAGCTCTGACAACGAGACACAAACATGAAAGAACTGTGACAAGTGAATCTTAACTGTATTACTGTCCCACAATACAATAAAACCTATCTGAAGGTAACTACAAAAATCTGATTACGGACTAAATATAGATAATACAAATTAGTTAATTTTTTAAAGCCATGATAATAGGGTGGTTATGCAGAAAAATACTCTTAGATGCATACTAAATTACGAGAAAAGGATCAGATTTCTGTGACTTTCAAAAATTCTGCAAAAATAATACCACATACAAAAAAATACAGGTAACAAAAGTATTAACAGTAACTATAGGGAAAGAACAAATGTTTTTTTCAACTTTTCTGTACATTTTCCGAAAAAAAAGATTGCAACAAAAATACTAAATAAAGTTAAAAGCAATTCCTAGATCATAAAGCATGCATATTTGCATGAAAGACACTGCAAAATTGCTAAATGGCTGCATAATTATTCCCATGAGTATCTATTATGTTTTATTTATTTCTTATTATTTGTAATGGGGACTGAACTCAGGGCCTTTTCACTAAGCTATATTCCTAGCACCCATCTCCCCTTTTTTATTTTTTATTTTAAGACAGGCTCTCACTAAGCCAGTAAGTTGCCCAGACTGAGCTCACTTACAAGCCTCCTAGAATATTTTATTTTCTTTTATTTTGAGACAAAGTCTCGCTCTGTAGCCCAGGCTGTCCTTGAATGCACAACAATCCTTCTGCCTCAGCCTCTCCAAGTGCTGGGATACAAGTGTGTACCACCATGCCCAGCTTATGTATTTTATTTCTTAAAAACAAGTCTTGGGTTAGGGTTGAGTTCAGGGATAGAACCCATGCCTAACAAGCTCAAAAACCTGGGCTCAATCCCAGCAAGGGGCAGGGGCTGGAGATATGAAACAAATACTGGCAAAAGATTAAAATATGACATGTTGGATCAGATTTGTTATACTAGCTCTACGTTTTTGTGTGCTTCAGTATTTCTCAAAAAAAAAAAAAAAACAAACCAAAACCCTATATATTTACAAGATGTATCAATCTTCCATACCCGTGAGTACTGCAGCTTGTCCACGATGTCATCACTAGTGAGCGGAATTAACCCTGTAAGACACAGAGGAACACTCTACCTGCAGCCAGGCCAACCCAAGAACCAGAAGTCCCCTGAGGGTGACACGAGGCACACTGCCCTCCCTTTAACTCCCTCTACCACTCACCAAGCCTGTGTGCGATGAACTCATCGTGAAGAACTGAGGAATTAGCATCAATCTGAACCCAGTCAATGGCTAACAAATGACAGAAGGAGAGAAACATGCATTTTAGCCACCAAATTCCCCTCAAGATTTACAGTAGTGATCTCAAGATTTAGGAAACACTCAATGCTAACCAGATTGCAGGTTCTGGGCCCAGGATGCTAGAGACACTCATTCCACAGTGTTTGAGTGAGGTCCAGGGACCTGCATGGTAAGGACCAGGCATACCACACCCCTCCTCTCCGCCCACGTTAATTTCACACAGGGAGTTTCCTGTACTGCACAAGGAAACACTCAAGAGAATGTCACAAGAGAGGGAATGTATATTTTTTAGCTTGTATCTCTCTACCCTACCTACCTGAGATGGGGGTCTCACTAAGTCACTGGGCTTGAACTTGCAATCCTTCCGCCTCTGCCTCCCTGAGAGGTTACATGCCTGTGCCACCACACTTGGTGCCATCCCTCAATTAATGATACATTGATCTTATCACCCAATTCATTACCATCCCATAACGAATATTTACCGGATTTCCTTAACGGGCTAGGAATTCTAAATATAACAAAATGTAACTAAGATATAAAACCAAATCTGTACCAGTGATGTGCAAAGGAGGGCAAAAAACCACTCTTACACATACTTGATTTAAATACACATTCATTTGTTCATAAATATCTGCATGTAAATACAACCTAAAAATTAATTGCCAAGAATAGATTCATAAAAAAAAATACAGCTAGGAGTACTGAAACTCAGTAAACAGAAAGCACTAAATATAGACGATCTCACTTAATTCTTGCCGTCACCCTGGTAAGTACCACTAATATCCAAATATCACAGAGAACTGCATTACACAGAAATTCAGTAACACGCCCTGCTATACCCTGTAGTTTTCAGAAAGTCAGGAGTGAAAACACTATAGGGACCTGAGACAGCCCACGTCTGAATCCATACTCCTCGACAAACCATATACTGTGCTAAGACTGAATCCAACGGCTTTCAGGAGACAGGGAGGCCAGCAGTGGCCACTAGGCCAAGGGCACAGGGTCTGATCAAGTCTCCAGCATTACAGTTTTGTCAGCACTTCGAGTCCCCGCCCAAGGCCCAGGCCCAGGCTCAGGCCCAGCCCCAAGCCCAGCCCCAAGCCCAGCCCCACGGCCAGCCCAGCCCTACTCAAGCATAGGAGGCGGGAGCACCCAGAAGGGTGAAGGGGGAGGGGGCGGGAAACTGGTAGTTCCCGCAACCAGGAGGTGGCCGTCTCTTACCTATTATGGGCACCTCGGCGATGAATACTCTCCGGATAGAATTGGCCACCCTGAAAAGGAGGAACCAAAGGGCCTAAGAGCTCCGCTCCCCACTTTCCCACGAAAGCCCTGGCACTGGGAGCCTCTCAGGAAGGAACCCACGCCCACCCCAACTTGGCCTCGCCGCTCCCAGATCAACCAGCCTCTTCCCGCACCCGCCTTACGCTAGGTCCGTGTTCTCGATGATGAACTTGACATTCTCGTCAGTGAGCTCCGTGATCCGCACGGTAGGCTGGTTGGCGTACGGCATTGTACCCTGCCACCAGTAACCCGCGACCGCTTCGCCGCGCCTGCGCAGCCACCTCCACCGGAAGTTGGACAGCTCGGCCCCGCCTCTTCCGCCGCGATGAGCGCGCGCAACGCCACCTGCGGCTCGGACACCCGGACTATCAGCGCTAGCGGTTCCTAACCTCACCTGCTTCAAAAGACGCCAGGCTCGACTATCTCGGAAGGTAACGTGGCAAAATATGTGTTGACCCAAAAATTGACTTCTAAGAAATGATACTGTAGTATGCAGTCGGAGTTGCAACCACAAATACATCTACAGAGTTCCTTCCTGTAGTGTTCCTAGCGGCAAAAAATGAGACGGTAAGATGGCGGAGTAGCAACGTGAAGCCGTTGGTATTGAGCGTCTGGGCCTACTTCGTTTGGTTCCCGTCTTCCCAGCAGCCGTGATAGCGGAGCGAAGAGCTCCTAGTATAATCGCCCAAGATGCCGAACATCAAGATCTTCAGTGGCAGCTCCCACCAGGATTTATCCCAGAAAATTGCTGACCGCCTGAGCCTAGAGTTAGGCAAGGTGGTGACGAAGAAATTTAGCAACCAGGAGACCTGTGTGGAAATTGGTGAAAGTGTCCGAGGAGAAGATGTCTACATTGTTCAGAGTGGTTGTGGTGAAATCAATGACAATCTTATGGAGCTTTTGATCATGATTAATGCCTGCAAGATTGCTTCAGCCAGCCGGGTTACTGCAGTCATTCCATGCTTCCCTTATGCCCGGCAGGATAAGAAGGATAAGAGCCGGGCTCCAATCTCAGCCAAACTGGTCGCAAATATGCTGTCTGTAGCAGGTGCAGATCATATTATCACCATGGACCTACATGCTTCTCAAATTCAGGGATTTTTTGATATCCCTGTGGACAATTTGTATGCAGAGCCAGCTGTCCTGAAGTGGATTAGGGAGAACATCTCTGAGTGGAAGAACTGTACTATTGTCTCACCTGATGCTGGTGGAGCCAAGAGAGTGACCTCCATTGCAGACCGGTTGAATGTGGACTTTGCCTTGATTCACAAAGAACGGAAGAAGGCCAATGAAGTGGATCGCATGGTGCTAGTGGGTGATGTGAAGGATCGGGTGGCTATCCTTGTGGATGACATGGCTGACACATGTGGTACAATCTGCCATGCAGCTGACAAACTTCTGTCAGCTGGAGCCACCAGAGTTTATGCGATCTTGACTCATGGAATATTTTCTGGCCCTGCCATTTCTCGCATCAACAATGCATGTTTTGAAGCAGTAGTAGTCACCAATACCATACCTCAGGAGGACAAGATGAAGCACTGCTCCAAAATACAGGTGATTGACATCTCCATGATCCTTGCAGAAGCCATCAGGAGAACTCACAATGGAGAATCTGTTTCCTATTTGTTCAGTCATGTCCCTTTATAATAGAATAACTTCTGAGACATTTTAAACGTAAAATGAGCTCTTGTTTCTTGTTTTCCTTTGGTGTTTGATGACAAATAGACCTAGCTTGCTCCAGTGTTGGGGAAGGACAGATTGAGACTTAACTGCTGGGATTTCCTGCTTGCATTGTCTCATTCTGTTTTCCTTGATTTTGTGAGCCTTGCAGCTTGAACTGGAGCTCAGCTGCAAAGATTTGAGGGCCTTGTTTAAAGCTGTTTGTGACTGGGGAAGCTCCTTTGCGTGTGAATGTTTCAGGGTTCTTTGGGCACCCATAGAGTGTGAAAAGTTCTCCAAGGTCTCTCCTATTTAACAGAAAACCCTGAGCAGCCCCAAACCTAGTTCCAGCAGCAAGGACCCTGTGAGAGAGCTGTGCAGCTCGGATTCAGCAGCTGTTGGGTGGGGTCATGAAGATGGGAGCGGGTAGCAGTGCAGCAAATGTTTCTTTGGAGGAAGAAGCCTGATTAATCACTATCTGCTTGCCTGTGTAGCTTGGATTCTGCTTTGTACCTTTTCCTTACCTACAGCTGTCTTGACCTTTTTCTGGCCAAGAATTTTGGGCCAAATGACCATTGTACTGTAGTCTTGGAAGAAACTGGCTTATTGTTTTGTCATTGGCAGCAGTCATTAGATATTTTTCTGTAGCTTAATTTTTCTTAGTCTGCTACCACTGGGGTAGTTCATTTAGGTATTATACCACCTGTAGAGTAACTTAAGCATTTAATTTTCATCTTCCTCCCTTGGCTGTTTCACCTCTCAAATGAACTGAGATTTCTGTTAAAAAGATTGATGTTACTGTTGCTTGTAGAGGAAATAAAAGTGTGTATGAAAAAAGAATCATTTTTGATGGAGTCCTGGTTAATATGTACCCATAGGAATACTACAGAGCCTTTAGAAAGTAAGCAGAAGTATACTTTAACAGTGCATGTACTTTTGTGTATATACACTTTTTTTTGTCTGCCCTTCTAGATCATGCACTTATGGAAACTACTGGAACTAAAGAGAATGCTTTCTTTCATGTACCACCTACAGTTCTAAAAAGATGAAGCTGTGCTACTCAAAAAGTTGGTATGATGGCCCACACCTGTAATCCCAGTATTCTGGGAAGCTGAGGCAGGAAGATTGCAAGTTCGAGCTCAGCCTGGGCAATTCAGTGATCTTGGGAGACCTTGTCTCAAAATAAAAAAGGTGCTGGAAATGTAGCTCAGTGCAAAGCACTGCACTTGGGTTCAGTCCTCAGTACTAAAACATCTTCCAAAAGTGAGGAGAAGGGTTTAAATGGGTCTCAAAAAAGTGGCTGTTGCTCATAACAGAGAAGAGATCCTTAAATAGAACCCAGCAGGAGCTACATTTAGGGGGCAGAAAAGCAACCAGAGAATAAAGAGTTGCTGTAGCAAGAAGTGACATTTTCCTGAGATTATTGCAAGGGCACACGGGGGGCCCTTTCTGCACAGCCCATGCTTTCTCAGTAAGTTATGAATTAGTCATCTGCTGAGTATGAGGTACATGCTAGAATGCAATGAAATGTGAAACAGTACTGCTGAGAACTTCACAGGGTGTCAAGAGGACAAAGAATGAGTGGTACCAAGAGAGCCTAGTAGAAAGCCCATAAGAGATCTGAGATCCCACCTCTCCCGGCTTACAACATTCATCCTATGTAGACAGGAGAAAGCAAAACAGGAGACAGAGTTATAATCTGAGTTGCAAAGAAAGTCCAGCCAATGTACAGGCTGAGAAAATCATGAAAGCTAAAGAACGTACAGCTGAGGATGTACCTCAGTGGTAGTGTGCTTAACTAATATGCATGAAGCCTTGGGTTCACTCCACAGTACAAAAAGGAAAAATGTATCACATTTTTTGAGTCTAGGGCATTAATGGTCTGGGGGAAGGCCCATTACTTTCATTTGACCCATGGCCAGAATCTGCACTTTTTTGGGGAGGAGCTGCCACCTTGTGGTAGTTTAGGACCTTGACTTCTTGAGAGGCAAAGAATATTTCTAAAGCTCAAGCTTTTTCCATAACATTGCTATCCCCCACTGGGGTCTTGGATACCTCCCATGGTCTACAGAAACTAAATGCAGGCAAATGCTTCAAACATATTTATTATATTTTACAGTTCCAAATACACTAATTATCCGGCAATGCATGCTGGTGTAATATGGTGCCAGGACTGGAATCACACCTCTGGAAAGGATGAACATCACTGCCCAGCATCACAGTCCTGTCTCAGGTGAGGCAGCTTCCTGAGGATCCACAAGAGCAGCATCCCAAAACAGCAGTAGGGAATTCCTCTGAACACACAGCTTATGCTGTGCTGCCACCTTGTGGTAGTTTTGGACCTTGAGTTTGTCTTGAGAGTCACAGAGGGCATTTGTAAGACCAAGACAAAATCAAGGTTCCTGAAAGACCAGGACAGGAGCAAGATGAGTTCCTGTGGCATCAAAGCTTGGGTGAGAGCCTCATTTTCCAATTACACAGCTGCAGTGCAGAAAGGCATCAGGAGGCCAGGCCCCGCCATCACAAACTGAAGTGGACCAACCCAGGTCAGAATCGTATCGTCGGGTGCCCTGTGGTTTCTAGGTGGCTGTGGTAATAACTTCAGAGTCCTTCAATGTGTTCTCATTAACATTCTTTTCCATGGATGGCACTTCTTTCCAAAGCCCTTTAAATCTACTCACTTATTTCTGCCAGACATTTGGCTTATTCCTCTTCCTCTCACCGGCGCTGGTTTAGACCAGTCAAATTCTTGAGCTGACAAAGGGACAGAAACAGGGATGAGGGCTTGCCCTGCCTCTAGGACTCCAATGGGGAAGACTGGAGTTTTCAAGGCAAAAGGCATAGCTATGATATACAGTCTTGACACACCATAGTTTCTTGACGCCAGTAAAAAGTAAAGAGGCATTCTGGATCGAGACTGATATTAGGACTAAACCAGTGTCAGTCTTACTAGCTTTCAGTTTAAGGCTACAAAACTGTGTGGGGTCAGTGATACATGGTGAGTCTCACAGCGTCACAGTGGGATGGGAGGTGGGCAGGGATAAGCTGGATGATAACTCACTGTCACCGCTGCACCCATAAGTCCTTGAACTAGTGCCTCTCCAGTGGTTGTCACCTAGAAGAGTCCAGATAAGTTTCCTTTAAGCCCCCAGCATGAGCTCAGAGTGAGACAGGGACAAATGAGAAAGCTATGTTCTATGTACTGGAGGAGGGGGCCTGTAGATAACACAATCACAAATAGGCAAGGCACAACTATTAAGGAAGGGCTGGCATGAAGAACCAACCAGGCTGTCTGGGAAGGCCTTTGGGACTGTTAGCTGAGGTCCAGGCAGCAAGAAAATAGGTGGGTGTGGTGGTACATGCCTGTGATTCCAGCATTCTGGGAGGCTAAGGCAGGAGGATTCCAAATTTGGGCCTAGTCTAGCAATTTACCTACTTAGCAAGACCCTGCTTCAAAATAAAAAAGAGCCAAGTCTCATAGTAAAGGCCCGTAATACTGTAAGGCAGGAGAATTGTAAGTCCAAGCCTAGCCCAGACAACTTAGCAAAATAATAATAAAAATAATAAAAATGGGCTTGCTGCAAAAGCCCAGTGCCTAACCAATCAATCAAATAAGGAACAGGGGACATAGCTTAGTACAAAAAATAAAAAGTAGCCTGAGGAAGATGTGCGGACTGAAAAGCTTCCCAAATAGTCACCTGCTTGGCAGTGTGGCCTATGTTCATTGCATCATGAATCCGGTTTTCCAGGAAGCGCCAAGTGTCCTCAAAATCTGGGGATGAGTCTTGCATCATCACCAGTTCTGTTGTGTTGTAGATACCAGCTAGCACAGCTCGGCGGGTATACCAGTTAAACTGCAAAGAAACCCACCCAGGAAGGTGAATCACCACTACTATTGTGGGGTGGGGGGAATCTGAGGCAGTTTCTACCCAACGCCTCAGGGACACTCAAGCTCTCCCGATTTCTTCTTTCCCTCTGGGTCAAAACTATTGTCCCAATCTTGGCTAGGCCTGCCTGTGAGATTAGAAATGTAAAGCTAGAGGAATAGCTCCGTGGTTGAATGCTTGCCTAGCAAGCTGAGGTTCCTGGGTTCAATCCCCTAGCACCACATAAGCTGGGTGTGGTGGCACACAGCTACAAAGGAGAGGCTGAGGCTGGAGGATTACGATGTATTCAAGGCCAGCCTCGGCTACACAGCTGAGTTCAGGACCAGTCTGGACTGCAAAGCAAGGCTCTGTCTCAAGGAAAAAAAAAAAAAAAAGGCAGGGATGGGCTCAGCTCATCCTTTCTAGAATTTGGAGTCAGTGGGCCTGAAGGTCATCAAGATGTTGAACCAGCATCCCCTGAATCAGTATCCCCTACATCTAACTGACTTTGCAACTGCAACACACTAAGTCTTATTAGGACATCTGAGTCCCGGGCAGGCTTTTCAGTCAGCCAGTTATGACCAAACCCTAGTGTGCTCCTCTAGTAGGGTGCAGGAGTTGTGACATGTTACAGCACCTGGGCAAGCCTGAGAGTTCATGACCCTCAGAAACTTCTGGCAGCCCAGGCAAACTACTCTTCAGAGGACCAGCTCAGCTGCTTTATGTTTTATTCCTTTAATTTCTTTGCTTTCTAATTTCATTTTCCTACCCTCTCTGTTGGTGGTATATTCCCACATGGAGAAGGTTTATTAAAGCACTTTGTTATAAGTGTGGTGGGAGAATCCATGTTCCTCTTCATCCTGGATTCCAAAGTACCATCAGATTTTAATTTCTTTTATGAAGGTGTGCTTTGTTTTTTTTTAATTTCCCACCAGAAATATGGAAGCATTAACAAGTACTTTCCTGGTATCTATTTAAAAGAGCTTATTGATCTCTTAGCAAATGAGGCTAACTTTCTTCTTTTCATGGGTATCTCTATGAGTTCATTTGTCCATTTTTGACCGCCCCCCACCCTGTTCCCCAAAACCAGTCTCCAGAAAGACAGAAGAATTATGTCGCAGAATCTCTATTTTAGGAGAGTTGAGGACAGATAATTATTAAAGAAAAAGCAGGGGCTGGAGGAATGGCACAGTGGTTAAAGTGCTTGCCTAGCAAGCACAAGGCCCTGGGTTCATTCCCCAGCACCACCAATGAAGCTGGGGGTGGTGGCACACGCCTGTAATCCCAGCACTAGGGAGGCCGAGGCGGGTAGAATGTTCTGAGTCCAAGGCCAGCCTGGGCTATAGAGCAAGACCATGTCTAAAAATATTTTTTTAAAAAGAAAAGAAAACAAAACAAAAAGCAAATAAGCAGCCCAGGGCTGGAAGGATAGCAAAGAACACTTGCCTAGCAACTACAAGGCCGTAAGTTTGATTCCACAGCACCACATAAGCTGGTTATGGTACACACCTGTAATCTCAGCACTTAGAGACTGATGCAGGAGATGGCTGTGAGTCTGATGCTAGCCTAGGCTCCCATAGTGAGTTCAGGACTGACATGGATCAGAGAGCAAGTCCCTGTCTCAATCAATCAATCAAGCAGACCAATTACAAGGCTTCTCTGAGGCCTCATGCCACACTGTAGGTGGGAAGGAATAGTCACTGGAATTCTGGCTACTGAATGACGATAATCCAGAACTCACTGTGGCTAACTGAGGGACTTCCCTTATACCTCAGATGAGAACACAGTACATGCACACATGAGTGCACACAAGGCAACCTGAGGTCAAAGAAGTGTCAAAACTTCTTGAAGAAATGCTTATCCCAAGCCTTTCCCAATGTCTAGCGGGCCTGCAGAAAACACTTACGTCAGTGGACTGGTCCCCAGCATAATGCCACATGTCATCTACCATGCTGGTAAGCAGGCTTAGGCTGGGCGGGATGTTGTGAGGGAGCAGGAGGATACTGAGAGCCTAAGGAGAGAATAATAGAAATAGGTTCTGCACACAGGAAACAAGAACACACAGGTGGCTCTACACAGTATATATGAAGGGGACAGCCCAACTGTAATTCTCTGAGACCTGTTATCTCTCCCCACCCACATCCAGCCCCATCCCCATGTGAGTTCTGAGCAGCTAACAGCCCTGACTACAGCTGATAGGAGCCAGGGCAATTTTATCCTAAGCTGGCCCAACCAGATTCACCATTCCTAATGTTCAGAATTGGCAATGCAAACAGCCAAAGGGTCCAAACTGGTCTAAAGACTCCTGAAAGCAAGGGTAGGGAAGGTACCCCATTCTATCAGAGTTAGAGCAGACGGCAGGGGAGGACCAAAAGGAGACTTGTGGTAGCTTCCAGGACCACATGCTAGGCCATTCCCAGAGCCAGCAGCAACCCTGCCCTTGAAGGACCACTGCGGTATCACAGTGAATTTTTTCCCATTCTTTTGCTTAATTTATTTTTGTTTCCTGAAAGCAAAACTCCTTTCAACCAAAATTAGTGATGGCACAAACCAGAGACGACTTCATTAACAGATTAAGTTCCTCCTGGCCCGGTAAGCCAAAGTTGTGTCACTTTACCAATGTTAAAAATCTATCAGATATGGCCCCGGAGCTGGTCAGAGACATCCTGTGTTGGCTGGAAAGTTTTCTCTTAGTAAAGCCCAGAGGAAATGCTCTATGAACCTGCAGAGCAGCAGTGATGACCTGCCAGTTGCGCTTCTGGGGCTTCAACTACGGGGGCAGGACTGACTTGCTGTACTACTTTCAGGTGGGGTCAGATGCACTGTGCTCAGATGTCCACCAGCTAGATGACTGAAATGACACACTCAAAGGAGTCTTCCGGCTTTACTGAGGACACCGAACTATAATGAAGACACCCAAACAAAGAACAGCCCACCTGTGACATGATTTGAAAAAGAGGGAAGAGGAAGCCTCAGGAAAGAAAAAGGCTTTGGAGTGAATACACCTTCCTTGAAGCTTCACATTGACAATCTGACAAGAAATTCCAGTTCTTGAGATCTGAAATGGCGATATTACTAAAACAAGGATAGTCATAAAAATCTTCTGCCTATCTTAGCCTCTTTCAGGAATTCTTCCTTGTTAAAGATCTAGTGGCCAACTCAAGCCACTCACAGGTACAGGAACTGAGACACAGATGGCGCAGAGCGGTTCTCTGTGCACTCCCAAACTTGAAACCAAGCTCTACCAGCCACACTAAACTTTCTTGGGTTTATGAAAACGATCGATAAGCTGACTTCTCAACAGTGTGCAAAGTCCTCTGAATCAAAGGTGCTAGTAGTGATAAATATTCGTGTTACTGGTGCTTTGGAGCCTACATATAGACTCTGTACCCGGGGCCAGTGCTCAATGTACGGGATCAGCATTCTCAGTCTGGTTTCCACTGCATCCCTCAGGAACTGGTCTGTCTTCCTCTTCCTGGAAGAGGGAAAAGAAAACAGTGTGTCTGGGTCAAAGGCAGGGGCTTCCTGTTACACTGCTTCCTCAGCCCTGGGAAGGCAGTTATACCAGCTCCTGATGGTGGCCTGACCAAAGCTCTCACAGACAGGCTCCTGAGTTTCAGTCTAAGCAGCAGGTTTGTTAGCACTATGCACTTTTGGCTCTCCCTAGGTGTGTTTCTGGGAGCAGCTGGTGTGGTCAGATCCCTTATCTTCAGCTGCCACCCCAAGCAGTAATGCCACAGGACTTACTCTGCTTGGCCAAGCTGCACCAGCTTCTGCTCTTCTTCTAGAATGTGGGAAAGTCGAGTGTTGCACTGGGTCACAAAGTGAAGTATCAGCTCACTGGCGTCATTCCCGAACATGCTGGCTGCCGCACTGGAGAGACCCAGAGACTACAGAAGAGGAGAGAAAATAAAAATGTGGCACTTGGGAGAATGAGGCAGGAGGATTGCTGTGAGTCCAAGGCCAGCCTGGGCTCCATAGTGAGTTCAGGACCAGCCTGGATTACAGAGGGAGAACCTGTCTCAAAAAAAAAAAAAAAAAAAAAAAAAAGTAGGCAGGAATTGTGGACATTCACTGCCTGTATATCACTAGTACCCCCCATTTTTAAAATGTGTTTTTAAAATTTACATAGTGTATCCCTTTTCCCTTCCTACCCTCTCTCCCCTCCCTACTTCCCCTTTCCCTCTCCACAAAGTCCATCTTCTTACTTTTTTCCATATCTCTTACTTTTTTTTATGGTTTGTTTTTCTCATATTAGAGATACCATATGATATTTAACTTTCTGGGTCTGATTCATTTCGCTGAGCATAATGGTCTCAAGGTGCATCTATTTTCCTACAAATGACTCAAATTTGCATTCTTTATGGCAGAGTAAAAAAATTAATATATATATATATATATATATATATATATATATATATTATATTATATTTCACATCTTCCTGATCCAGTCATCTGTGGCCAGGTATATTGGTTCCTTCCAAGACTTGGCTATTATTGTGCTGCTATGAACATGGGTATGCATTATCACTATTGTATGATGACTAGTGCCTCTTTTGGTAATAGGAGCATTAACTTTCAGCAAGACCCCCTCCTCCCCACTCTAGGCCCATGTGATCTGGAGAATCTTTCTAACTATCCACCCCTTGGTGTGTATGCCAAGGATGAGCTCCAGGCTTGGGTGACCAGAGCTGAAGACTAGCTCAGGGATGGGCACAAACAAATGCAGGTCTTAGGAGTTTCCCTTGGGATTCCTGCTCATACTAAAGCAAAGCCCTCTTTCTACTGGTGCAGCTGTATCCTTTCAGTCCCGCATGGGAAGCCCTGTTGAGACGGAAGCCCCTGCTTGGAGAGTAAAGCAAAGTAGAGGTGATGGAGAAACAGTTCTACCAGAACATTCTGCAAACACTGTGCAGAGCTACTCCAGACTTTCCTGTCATTAAGTGAGCCAAAACATGTCCTTTCTACCATAAGTAGTAGGAGCTGAGCACTGGCACTTGAACTCTAAAGTCCAGATATTGCAACTCAGATGGGATATCTTGGAAACTGGGTCTTTTAGCTGTTTAAAAAAAAAAAAAACTTTTTTTTTTTTTGAGATAGGGTCTCACCCTGTAGCCCAGGCTGGTCCTGAACTCACTATGGAGCCCAGGTTGGCCTTGGACTCACTGCAATCCTTCTGTCTCAGCCTCCTGGGTACTGGGATTACAGGTGTGTGCTACCATGCCCAGCTTATGTGGTACTGGAGAATCGAACTTGGGTACTTAGTGCTTACTATGCAAGCACTATAACCGCTGAGCCATTCCCCCATCCAAGAGTATAGTTTTTATAGAGAATAACTTTGCACAACAGCAGAGCTGCAGCATCACTGACACTGGCTTAGTGCATGCTTACTTCATGCCAGGTACCAGACACACATTGTTTCTGCACCTTCAGAGCAGCTCTGTTAAGTGGCCATCACTATCAGCCACATCTCAGAGATGAGGAAACTGGGGTTAAAGCTCTTACTCATAAGGCTAATCTGCCTGTAATAAGCATGTAACAAGAATCTCAAAAATATACCAATTCCCTGGGCCAGTTATTAAGTCACTTTCTTTCAACTCTAAACTTGTCCTTCTAGGATCAGTCTGTGATACAGAGTCGAGGACTCTGCAAACCACAGTTCTGGCTCCTTCTCAGGATCTGCCAGTAGGATCCCTAGACAAAGGCTAAGGAGGAAGATGGAATAGCTCCTTCCTTTCTGCTTCCTATCAGCTTATGCTCTTAGAGCAGCATTCCAGCAATACATCTTCATTTAGCAACCGCAGCTTCTCCCTGAAGCAGTGGCTCATCTAGTTTGTAGATTTCCTTATACTTGCAGAACTAGTTCAAAGAAGCTAATAAAAATGTGCTAAAATATTTTGTACAAACAGATTTACAATACTGAAAAATTGGAAGCTGGATGTGGTGGTACATGCCTGTAATCTCAATGCTTTTCAGAGGCTGAGGCAGGAGGAGAGCGAGTTCCAGTTCCAGCCCAGCCTAGGCAATTTAGTGACTTACCAGGACCCCGACTCAAAAATAAATAAACAATAAATAAATAAATAAATAAATAAATCAAGCCAGGCTCAGTGGTGCAAGCCTATAATCCTAGCCCTCTGGGAGACTGAGGCAGAAGAATCAAAGTTCGAGCTTATCCTGATCCTGGACAACTTAGTGAAACCCTGTCTCAAAATGAAAACATAAAATGGACCAGGGATGCAGCATTAGTTTGAAGGTCCTGGCCCCAATGCCACAGTACTACTAAACAAACAAACAAACAAACTAGAAATATCCAAATGACTATCCACTGAGGCTGAATAAGTACAACTAATATTATATGCAGCCACAATGAAAGAAGATATGCAATGAGAAAAGTCTGTTGGCTACACAATCTGGTCACAACAGTTCTCTACATGTCCCACCACTCCCTGTCATTCTTTTGAACCTTCTGCCCTCCCATCAAGCATTTGTGTTCTTCCTCCTTTCCTAACCTCATCATGCAACCACAATTACAGTCACAGAAGCAGTCCCTTTGGAACTCCATTAGTGTGCTTTAGAAACTAAACCTGCAGCTTTTTCTCCAACTATGTACCTAATATGTCACGGTCAGTCCATCCACCTATTTCCCAGCTCTCACTATTCTTGCCCTAGGAATTACATACCTTTGATTTTGCCTATTTTCTCCCACGTCTTCACTTTCTCCTGTGCTTCTGTACTGTTCCTAGGAGTGTTCAACCATGCTCAGATGTCCATCCCGGTGCCCTTGTCAGCACACCCCCCACAGCCAAATGCTCCCCCACTTCCTCATGCCTCAACTCACCCCAACTGGTTTCTGATAGGGATTCTGCCTGCAGGGCTGCTATGGCCATATCCAATACTGAGACTCTAATCCTCCCTCTCCTGCCTTCCTTCCAATGCCAGGATGCTCTGACTCTGACTGCTTGACAGCACAACTTGTTCTACCCTACCCTTGATTGTCAAGAGCTCTTGGAGCATCCACACTCTTCTCTCTTTTCACACTAAACTCTGGCCTTGGGCAATCACTTCCGTGGTTTAATTAATTACACTATAGTGGCCCAAGCTCAATCTCCTCTAGTGCCATGAGACCGGGTCTCACTCTGTAGCCCAGACTGGTCCTAAACTCACTATGGAGCCCAGGCTAGACTTGGACTCACAGCAAACCTCCTGCTTAAGCCTCCCGAGTGCTGGAGGTGTGCCATCACTCCCAGCTTATGTAGTGCTGGGAAATTTAACTCAGGGCCTTGTGCTTGCTAAGCAAGCACTTTAACTGCTGTGCCATTCCTCCAACCAGACCTGTGTGTTTGACAGCTCCACTTTATTAACTCAGACTCTTCAAACTCAACAGAAACCAAGACTGTACCATTACCCTTCCCTGCATCTAGCCCCTTTCTTGTGGCTCTAAACGTAGAAAATGCCCAGGTGCAAGCTGACAACTCTGGCGCCATCTCCTCAGTCCCCACCATGTGCAGCGGACCACCAAACCCACCCACTTGTCCCTAAGTTGCTGCCATCACTAGGCCAGACCACTTCATTTCCTGGATAACTTGCAGCAGCCCTCAATAACTGACCCTCTGCCTCCAATCCATTCTCACCCAGCATTATTTCTGAAATGCCAAATTCAACATTTTCTCTTCGATTGTCTTAGAACAAAAGCCTGACTCCTTAACATGACCTTTAGGGCCTTGGTTGGTTTGGTCTCTGCTGACCTTTTCCCAGTCTTACCTCAAGTCACTCTTCCCTTACAATCTCCGCTTCACGGTTTTCTCTGGTTCTAATATAGCATGCTTATCCCACTTTGCATGTGCTGCTTCTGTCCGGAGTTGTCTACCTCATGTCCCCTTCCCAAGCCACATAAAGCCTACTCATTCCTCAGTTGTGTCATAATTGTCTTTGGTACCTAGCATGGTGCTTAATGCAGTGTCTGCTCAATAACTATATCAAGAATGACTTAAATATTTAATTTTTAATTGAAAATAATAGGCACTGAAACATTCATAATAGAAACTCTGGTATGAAAATAAATGATTTTCATATTTTTTTAATCTGTTTGTACTGTTAAATATCTCACAATGAGCATACAGTGGAGTCAGTGTTTACACATTCTACTTGTATGACTTCTGTCACCATCTGTGCTCTTGGGGGAGAGAGAAGACAAAAAAATAACAGTTAAATTTAAGCAAAGCAGGAAATTTGCCTATTGTCCAAGACGCCAGCAGCAAGCCTGATGGGCAGGCGTGACTTGTAAATTCCCTCAGTCTCTGTTCTCATGGACCTTTCATAGCATGGTATCTGGCTCTGTACATGTGACCTAAACATGAGCCCATTGCTTATGGATGGTTGCAGACTGTTCAAAAGCAGGTAGGGCTGCTGGGTGTACTAAGAGAAATAAGGTGACTAGTCTCATATGGTGCCCTCTTCCGGGTTTACAAACACTGTAGCTCATTATTTCTACGATGTGTGTACACTTTCTCATTAAAAAAAAAATTCTGAGTAAGAACTGATAGTAAGACATGTCACAGTCTTGCTTTGTTTTGCTTTTGTTTCTCTTTTGGAGACAGGATCTTGTTCTGTAGTCCATGCTGGTCTTAAACTCACGGCAATGCCCCGTCTCAGCTTCCTGAGTGTTGAGATTACAGATGTGCACCACCACACTGTTTACGTGGTGCTGGGGAATTGAATCCTGGGCTTTGTGCTTGCTAGGCAAGCACTCTAACCTCTGAGCTATGCCCCTAGCTCAACATGTCATAGTTTAAGGGGCAGATATTTCTTTTTTATTAATGTATCAAAAATAGTGTTTCTTATAAATGATGTCATCTCAGTGTTGATGAAATACAATTTTTGTCACAGGCACTTCTTGTTCAATAGGCTGCCTTGGAACGTAGCTACCAAGGACCAATCTCACAGGCACTCTTCTCATAACTGAAAAATAAACACAATTCCACCCTATTGGGAACCCCACCACCATTCTCACAACCCCCCCCAAACAAACAAAAATGAAACAATCTCATAGCTGTGAGGACTGTGAGGGCTCTGAGCAGGGTGGAAGAAGGTCTGAGGCCCTCTGCTGCATGGTCTAATTCTTAGCGAAGTCTGGCTGTCCTGCCTTCACCCATACACCCTATACACACCTCTGCTCCTTTGGCAATCGCCTCTGCTGTCCAGCCGTGGGTAGGCACGAACTCCAGAGCAGCAGTCAGGATGCGGTGCTGCAGGTGCTCCTCACTCTCGTAGTCCTCCTCCTCCTCCCCACTCTGGTCTGTGTACCTGGGTCACAGGGACAGAGCCCAGCACACTCCATCTCACAATCTACCGCCTGGCATGCAAAATGGGCCTCACCGTGAGCCCGCTTCTTAACAGGCCAGGGTTCTACCTCTGAGCCACACCCAGCCCAAATGCTAATTTTTTTTTCTTTTCTGTTTTTGTTTTTGAGACAGGGTTTCAGTCTGTACTCCAAGTTGGTTCTGAGCTCACTATGAAGCCCAGAATGGCCTTGTACTCACGGCAATCTTCCTGCTTCAGCCTCCCAAGTGCTGGGATTATAGACATGCACCACCACACCCAGCTAATGTGGTACTGGGGAAGTGAACTCGGGTACTCAGCACCTGCTAGGCAAGCACTTTAAACACTGAGCTATTCCTCCAGCCCCATGCATTTTTTTTGATTCAGTGCTTTTGTTTCTAAGGAAATTTACAAAATTTTATATCATCTTTCATACCAGTGATGGCAATCTAAATATTGTCAGCAAGCAAATTAAATAAATTTTGGCACATATTACTGGAGTGTTGTATAATCACTAAAATAATATAAATTGTGACATGACATTAAAAACATTACTAGTGAGGAAAAAAATAGTTCTGGACCATCAGGTAGAGTATAATTAATCACCTATTATAGATTTATATGTGAAACAGTATTTGAGAAACATCTAACAGAATGTTCACAGAAACGTCTTCTCTGTTTGTGATTTCAGGTAATTTTTGCTTTATTTTTTGTGAAACTCTCTGTGTCATGAGGCTGTTTAAAAATGTTTAAGCACCAATTTTATAAAGACAGTCAGTTCTTTTCAGTGACAGCCTTGGAAATGATGCAGGGTGAGGTGGAAGAAGAGGAAGGAAAGGGGAAGTGGAGGGGAGCCCCATATACCCAAGCATGCAGCGTGGCCAGAAAATGGGTGGACGGGCCCTGCTTCCTACCTGGGAGGTGGGCGGGGAGGCTCTGCATCAGGCTCTTCTGTCCCTTGTGTCTCAGAATGCTGCTCAGAAAATGAGGAGGGTGGTTGCTGCTTCTGTCCCTCCGAAGACCTCCATCCCACAGCTGAAGCGTGGAAGGCACGTGGCACCAGCGGTAGTTGGCAGCGGGACACTTAAACAGAAAGTGGGCTGCTCGGTCAGGGAAATTCACCAGAGAAGACTGCTAGAAGCCCAGAGTAGTAATAAAAAATGGGTAGGATGAAATGCAGGGCAGAAACATTTTGGAGTCATTTATCCACGGGCTGGGTCCCACACAGAAACCATGGGTAAACTGGAAACCTTGAGACAAGATGGTGGCAAAGAGGTGAGGCAGGAAGTCGATCTAATTGGCTTCTCATCCTATTTCCATCACTTGTCATCTGTGTGGTAACCTGCAAGTCATTTCACCTCAATTTCCTGATTGGTTGACTGATTTGCAGCACTGAGGGCTGAACCCTGCCAGGGTCTTGTACTGAGCTATGTCTCTAAGCCCCTTTTAGTTTAAGTTGATTTAATACTTATTTATTTTTGAGACAGGGTCTTGCTTTTGCAGTCCAGGCTGGCCCTGAACTCATTATGTAGCCCAGGCTGATCTCAAACTCCCTGCAATGAGGAGGACCCTCCTGCCTCAGTCTTCCGGGTACTGAATTGTAGGCATGAATCACTGTGCTTGATTAGCCCTTTTTTATTTCTGAGACAAGTTCTCGCTGAATTGTCCAGGTTGAACTGAACTTGTCATGCTTCTGCATCAGCCTCCCAAGTGGCTGTGATTATAGCCATGTGCCACCAAAGGCAGGCACAGTACACAAATTTTGAAATCTGCACATATAAAGCAATAATCTCAATGATCATAAGGGACCTGAAACAAATGTTACATATTTACATATTATGGTAAGAAACTGCAGTAGGAACTAGGTCTTATATTGACTCTCCTAATTCTTATATGTGGCCTGATAGATAAGTACAGTGAATGTTTAAAATTAAAAATTGGAGCTAGGGAAATAGTTCAGTGGTTAGAATGCTTGCTTAGCAAGCACAAGGCCCTGGGTTGAATTCCCCAACACCACATTAGCCAGGTGTAGTGGCACACGCCTGTAAACCCAGCACTCAGGAGGCTGAGACAGGAGGATTGCCATGTGTTTGAGGCCAGCCCGGGCTATACAGTAAGTTTAAGAAGAGTCTGAACTACAGAGCAAGACCCTGTCTCAAAATAAAAAAGGCTGGGGATCTAGTTCAGTGACCAGGAAGCATGAGAACCTGGGTTCTATCCCCTAGCACCACATAATAGCTGGGTATGGTGGTGCATGTCTATAATCCTAGCACTCATGAGGCTGTGGCAGGAAAATTTCCATGAGTTCCAGGCCAACTTGGACTATATAATGAGTTCTGGACCAGCATGGATTCCAGAGCAGGAACTCTGCCTCAATAAGCAAACAAAATTTTAAAATTTATTACAGTGCCAGGCCTGTAATTCCAGAGCTCCAGGAAGCTGAGGCAGAAGGATTGCCAGTTTGAACCCAGCCTATGCAAGTTGTTGACTTAGGAAGTCCCTGTCTAAAAATCAAAAATAAACAAGGGCTGAAGGTATAGTTCTGTGTGGAGGCAAGGCTTTGGGTTTGATTCTCAGTACCATGGGGGGAGGGGGGGAGAAAGAAGACACACTGACAGGGCTAGGGTTGTAGTTCAGTAGTTAGAATACTTGCCTACTGTGTAAGGGTGCTTGAGAGGCTATGAGTTCAATCCACTAGCACCACATAAAAATCAGCCAGGCATGGTGACACATACCTGTGACCCCAGCATGCAAGAGGCTGAGGCAAGACTGCGTAAGTTTGAGGCTAGCCTGGACTACACAGCTTAAACAAAAAACACAACAACACACTGCCATGAACTCCTCTTGAAATACTCCTTTCTTTGAACAACTTATCCCAACATTCTTGGTACTTTCCAAAATAATCTTCTTCCATGTCTTTAGCTGTGCCATGACAGTTGCCTTAATGTTCCCAACAACATGAAACATTTACCTTTCGTGTTCATTTTTAATCTGGGGAAGAGCCAGAATCTCATAGTATCAGACTTGATAAGGTGACTGACATTATTCCAGAAAGTTTCCTCCTAAGGACAATCTGGAATATTTTTACCAGTCCATATTTCCACTGGATGGCACTTCCAGCAGTTTCCCTGCTCCTTTCACAGTCACTCACTGTATTTTTGGTCATATCACATAAACACACAAGAAAGGACTTTCATAACTGCTCTGGAGTGGGGCTAGAACAAAGGAATAAGTATTCATAGGAGGAGGGAGTATTTAGAGATCACCTAATGGCAATGTGTCTTTTACTGTAATACATACTGTTTTTAAGATTCAAACATTCACCATGTTTTGATCACACCATAAATGGTATCTCTGGACAAGTTGCTTATCTTTACCTGCTTTCCCACCTGCAATTCTTTGAACTATCCAATTACTTTAGGAAAGATCAGCAATGTGCTTCCTAAGCATAAACTCACACTACTTTTTTGTTCTCAACATTTTATCCTAAAAATTTTCAAACATGCAGACAGATTGAAGGAACTGTAAATCCTTGTATGCCCACTCTAGCTTTTACGTATCTATCATGCTCTTGGTGTATTTATTGCAGTCTGCAGAACTATTAATGATGTATATGCTAAGTTCAATGTTCACTTTTTTTTTTCTTTGCAGGGCTGGAAAATTACTCTGTAGTCAAGGCTGGAGCTGAACTATGTATGCAGCCAAGACTGGCTTTCAACACAAGGTAATCCTGCCTCAGCCTCCCAAGTGCTGTCTCAAAAAAAGAAAAACAAAACGGTATTATAAAAAAAAAACAATACTTGAGTTTACGTACAGAAAATGGGGAATACAGCCGTAAAACTTTGAGAAGGAGGGAAGTGCCAACCTATGACTGGTTGTAGAACCACTCTAATTTGAGAAAATTTCAAGTGAAATTTGAACATGGTAGCACAAACTTGTATGTACTCTCAGCTATTAAAGAAACTAAGTTAGGAGAATGGCACTTTCAAACCCAGCTGTGCTACTTAATGAGATTCTGTCTCAAAAAAAAAAAAAAAAAAAGATTGGGGATGTAGTGCTGCGCCTGCCTTGCCTAGCCATGCATAAGGTCTGGACTCAATCCCTAGCACCGGACAAATTTTCTTTCAAGTGGAATAAAAGATACCTCACTAGTTACACACTCATATTAATAGGTCAATGCACAGCACAGTCTATTTGTGGAAGATGATACTAGCTTTCCACTTACGATAGTAACAAAGTATCCTCTTTAAGGAAATGTCGATTTTTAGGATACTCTGGTGTAGAAATAAAAATACTGAACATGTCGAGGCAAAGGTGGCAAGAGAATGTCACAGCACTAGCTAAGTGGTAGTAAAAATGATTTCTGGGAAAATGGACTGGACGCTATCCATGTACGTCCTTGTCCAACAGTCCATCCGCTGAACCTGCCCCAAGACAACGGGTCTGCGATTCGCGGGCTGTGCAACAGTGCGCACTTCCAGAGCCTCCGTTAACTCTAAAAAGATGGAGCTACAGGACCCGACCCACCCAGCTTGCACCCTCTGAGCTCGAGACTAAGTACCCAAGCAGGGTAAGCCGCTTGTTGCAGCTCACGACGCCAGGCGCACCGCGTCAATGCCCTTCACTTCACCTTCCTAGCGGGCCGCTACCACGG
This sequence comes from Ctenodactylus gundi, assembly GCA_004027205.1. Taxonomy (NCBI): domain Eukaryota; kingdom Metazoa; phylum Chordata; class Mammalia; order Rodentia; family Ctenodactylidae; genus Ctenodactylus; species Ctenodactylus gundi. The sequence continues at coordinate 48,631 of PVKB01005673.1, read as the reverse complement.
CCTCTTCCGCCCCGCACCCAGCCCGGGCCGACCTCGTGTCCCTTCCCCGCTCTTCCCTGCTCTCCGGCTCGGCCGCCTCCTCACCGGGCAGGCACCGCAGCTGCAGGAGCCTCCAGCCCGCCCGGGACAGAACGCCGGACACCGCCGCCGCCGCCGCCATCTTGGAAGCGGGCACGCACGCTAACGACGTGACGTTGAGGGCGCGTCAGAACGACTGCACGGCTGCTTCCGCCCTGCTCATGCGGCGGAGCTTCGTTGTCTCGCGAGAGGCGTGAGGAGCGGGCGTTTGCGGAGAAGCCGAGAGCCTTGCTGGCGGCAGGTGAGCAAGCTCAAGTCCTCATTTTCCCCAGTGGTCTTCACCAATCCCATCACTATCCGTATTTTCTCCTTTGCTATTCCCATTTCCTCCCTCTGTGGGAAAGTATCTGGGGCCCTCCCCTGGAGAGCGCCTGCGGGCTCTTGCCTCGGGAAGCCGACGTGAAGGGCCGAAGCGACTCTCCTTGTCCCGGCTTCTGACACAGTGGCTTCCTGCCCATCCTGTATCTCACATGGCTGGTTTCAGGGACTTCTCGCTAAGGACTTACAGCCCTGAGGTGGAGTCAGGAGGCTCGCGTCTAAGCCCTGGTTCTACCCATAGCCGGCTCTGGTGACCTTGGGTGTCAAGTTCCTCCGAAGTTTCCGTCTCTGAGGGTCCCTGGCAGCGCTGCACCAAAGCTGGGGCAGACTTGATCCCGCCGATTGGGATTTTAAGGTTATGACTTGTATTAATCCCCGAGGAATTGAGTTTTTCCTAAGACAAATCAGACGAATCATCTAGGATGCTTGCTAGTAAAATGCCTAGTTTTTTTGTCCCGGGAGTTGATCGTCGTTGTCTAGGTGTGCTTCAGAAATATAGCTTCACCATTGCTCCGAGTGGTGTGTACGCTCTGCAAAGTGTAGGGAAGGCGGGATTCGTTCCCTCTGGCTTTCCTGACTGACCAAGCTGCGGGTGGCTCTGGGTTATCTTCTGAAGTCGTTAAATGTGAATGCAGAACTTTGGTAGAAAGATGTAAACGGTTTTTGGAGTTGGGATAACTGACTACAGGAGCTGGCGATTATGTAAATTTTGTGTGTTTGAAGTTGGTCCCCATCTATTTTATCTGTTGTGTTTCGCACACCTTTTTTTCCCAAAACGTGCTACTCTCCTGGGCATGGTTGTAGGGAAAGACCTAAGCCGGAACTTTTTCCGCATTTCTGACCCATGTCTCCAGACTCAGGTGAAGTGTTACTGATCTTTTTTTTTTCTTCATTTTTTTGAGACAGAGTCTCGCTCTGTAGCCCAGACTCTTCCTGAACTCACTATGGAGTCTGGCTTTCCCCAGTGAGAACAATGAAGAAGCTTCATTGAAAGATCAGTAACGGGCTCAGAGGTTAAAGCGCAAGTGCTAAGTCAAGTACTAAGTACCTGAGTTCAATTCCCCAGCACCACATAAACTGGGCTTGGTGGTGCACACCTGTAATTTCAGCACTTGGGAGCCTGAGGCAGGAGTATTGCTGTGAGGCCAGCCTGGGCTCCATCCTGAGTTCAGGACAGCCTGGACTGTAAAGCAAGACCCTGGCTCTCGAAATACATAAATAAAGTCAGTACATTTTTATTTAAGGAATTTTATCTCTTCATTCACTGCTCTTCAAAGTCACTTTAAAGAGATTTTTTAAGATAGGTCTTTTTAGGGGCTGGAGGATTGGCTCAGTGGCTAAGTCAAATGCTGAGTACCTGAGTTGATTCTCCAGCACCACATAAGCCAGGTGTGGTGACTCACGCTTGTAATCCCATTACTCCCAGCACTCCGGAGTCTGAGGCAGGAGGATAGCCGTGAGTCCGAGGCCAGCCTGGGCTACAGAGCGAGACTGTCTCAAAAATAAGATAGTTCTTTTTAAAGAACTGATGCTGAATTCAGTCAGTCTTTCTGCCCACATTTACTTGGGTTTTTATCTCTAGTTGAATTTTTTTACTTGCATTTTTATCTCTGGTTCAATTATGGATACACTGAGAACAACTTGGGAAATTTCCTCTAGCAGTCTAGGATTAGAGTAGGTATATCTACCTCATTCTCAATTGCTGCTTCCTTTGCTAAATGTGCATGAGTTCAAATGTTCAAATCATGTTAAACCCTAAGCTGTGGCACTCATGAATAGCACAGATCCCTGGGATTTGCCAGTGTCTTGGGTTAAAAATCTTGTTGGGGCTGTTGTGTTTCTCACAAATTTAGTAAATAGCCCTGAGAACAAAGCGAAACTGTAGAATTACTGTATGAGGCATTTCCAGCAATGTACAGCTACAGATTTTTTTCTTTTTCTTTTTTTCTTTTTTCTTTTTTTTCTTTTTCTTTTCTTTTCTTTTTTTTTTTTGTTTTGGTACTGGGATTGGAGCCCAGCCCTTTAACACTGTACCACTGCGCAATGTCCATAGCCCTTTTTTCAGTTGTGGTTTTAGGGTCTCACTGAAGCATCAAGTTGCCAGGGCTAGGCTCAAACTTGGGATCATCCTACCCTAGTTTCTCAGAATACTGTGGTTACAGGCCTGGGCCATGTGGCATGGCCAGATGTTTGCTTTTGAGATGGAGTCTTACTATGTGGCCCAAGCTTGTCTCAAATTCACAGGTTTAAATGATCCTGTTTGTGTCAACCTCTTCATAGCCGAGACCACAGGCAAGTACAACCATGCCTGGCAAGGCTTTATTCTCTAGGTTCTATGTATCTGTCTTTGGAAGAGTCTTTCTCGTGGAAACTCGCTTTTGGATGTCCTTTCTGAAAGTTTTAACTGCTGATACAGTCTTCTATAAGCTAGTTTATGTTTCCTTTTTTTCTTTTTGGTGCTGGGAATGGAATCCAAACCCTTGTGCCCTCTAAGCAAATGCTCTTCAACTGAGCTACACCCCTATTTGGTAGATTTTTAATTATGCCGTGGGTTTTATTAGGTAGGCCCTTATTATGATTTGAGTCTGGAATGTTCCCTAAAAGCCTCATGTGTTTGGATGTTGTGGTGTAGCTGTGGAACCCTGTGCTGTTAAGAGGTGGGGCCTGGTCAGGATGGGTGGGTTACAGGTGTGTGGTGGATTAGGGGTGTGGAATGGATTATGGGCATGTAGCACATTACTGAGTGTGTGATCTGGAAGGGGCAGATGGCTAGGGCTTAACCTGGAAGATGGGACACAGGCTTGACCTGGAAGGTTGTACGCTAGCACTGTCCGTCCTTCCTGGGCTTCCTCCCCGCTGCGACAATTTTTTCTGGCTATGTCTGCACCATGTGCTTTCACCATTGCCAGTTACCCATGAATGAATTGTGATCTTCTGAAACTGTGAGCTGAAGTCATTCATTCCTTAAGTTTTATATGTCAGGTATAGAGTCACAGTGATGAAAAAGTAAGTATGATGGCCCTATCTGATAGATTTAAATCTCCCTTGTCTTAGTGTTAAATTTGAGGAATGCCATTCTTAAGGTGTCTGTATCTAGGTCCCACCTATAGAAGGTGGGTGCAAAAGGCATTTTTTCTCTCTTTTTGTGGTACTGGCTGTTGAGCCCAGGCCCTCTACATGCAAACACATCCCCAGCCCCCCTTTTTTTTTTTTGACACAGTCTTGCTGAGTGGCCTAGGTGAGGTTCAAACTTGTGATCCTCTTGCCCTAGCCTCCCAGAGTGCTGCGATTACAGGACTCTGACACTAGTCCCAGTGAGCCATTTGCTCTCCTTTATTAAAAAAATTTTTTTTATTCTTCTATTAACATGTATTTATGATACAGAGTAATGAGAGTCAGCTTGGAAAATTGGAATAAGTACACATTGCATCTTGATAGTTTTTACTTCCCTTTCCCCTCATCCTCCCATCCCCTTTCCTTTTCCGGAAAGTCTGTCTTCTTACTTTCTGCTGTCTCTTACTTTTTTATGGTTTTCTCATATTAGAGAAAGCATAAGATATTTAACCTTCTGTGTCTGATTGATTTTGCTGACCATAATGATATCAAGATGCATCCATTTTCCTAAAAAATGATTCAAATTTACTTTCTCTTTGGCGGAGTAGAACTTCATTGTGTAAATATACCACATCTATTCATCTATTGATGGACATATTATCTGCTTCTAAGATTTGGTTATTGCAGGCTGTGCTGCTATAAACATGGGTGTGCTTGTATCACTGTCATATGACTACTTTAACTCTTTTGGGAAGATAACCAGAGAGGAATAGCTGGGTCAAATGGGATATTATTGTGGTTTGCATCTGCAATGTCCCCCCAAAAGTCTCGTGTATTTGAGTGTTATGGATTATCTATGGAACCATGTGCTGTTAGGAATTGGGACCTGGTCTGGAGGGGTCATTAGATTACAGGCATGATTTCGTGTGGGTGGATTGGATTGCAGGCACACATGTGGGTTGGATTACAGCCGTGTGGTGGGGACTTAAGCCTGAAGGGGCAGAAAACTGAGGCTAAATAAACCCCAAGGGGCAGATCACTGGTATACAACCTGGAAGGATATATGCTGCTTCCTTCCGTCCTTCGAGGACTTGACTTGGCTGGGCTTGGCTTCCCATTGCTGTGAAGAGATGCCCCCACCTCTGCCTCTGCCATGTCTTTCCTTCCACGTTGCCAGTCTCCCATGAATGAGCTGTGACCGTCTGAAACTGTGAGTTAAAATTGTGGATGTCAAGTATTGAGTCAAAGCAATGAAAAAGTAACTAAGATATCCATTTTCAGTTTTTTGAGGCATAGACATACTATTTTCCATAATGGTTGAACCAGTTTACAGTCCCACCAGCGATATAGAAGGGTTCTCTTTATAACCTTGCCAGCATTTGTTTTTTGAGTTCTTAGTGGCAGCTATTCTTACTAGAGTTAGATGGAACCCCCTTTAATTTGCATTTCTGTGATAGCTAAAGATGCAAGGAATTTTCTCAATGAAGGTGTCCTTGGCATTTGGGCTAGATAGCCCTGCTGTAAGGTGGTGTGTTTTATTTTATTTGTTATTATGATTAAACTCAGGGCCTCACATGTGTTAAGACGGAGCATTCTACCACTGTTCAACACTCCTAACCCTAGTTCTTACCATTAAAAAAAAAAAAGTATCTGTATGCGAACTGCAGTACATTGATTGTAATTAAAATTTTTCTTTCTTTTTTATCTTTTTGAGACAGTCTGTTACTTTGTAGCCCAGTCTGGTCCTGAACTCAGGGTAGAGCCCAGGCTGGCCTTGGACTCATGGCTTGGCCATGTGAGTGCTGGGATTACAGGGTGTGCCACCATGCCCGCCTGGCTTTTGTAGTGCTGGGGAATCAAACCCAGGTACTTAGCACTGTACTTAGCTCTTGGTAGGCAAGTGCTTTAACTGCTGAGCCATTCCTCTAACCCCCCGATTTTTCTTTCTGATAACTAGCAGTAGTACTTGGAGAATTTGTTATGTACCTGACTTTAAAAGATTTGATTTTTTTAATGAAGTATTTTATTTTTATTTTATTATGCTGCAGAGCTGTTGCTTCACCGCATAAAAAACAGCCCTGTCCTTTATTTGACACTGTAAAAGTTCTCTTATTTCCAGTGGGAAGATCATTAAATATTTTGACGGTATTCCAGAGAGGAACATGACATGTTACAACACTATATAAGGCTTATGATAAAATGTTATCCTTGAGTTACATGCTTTTATAGCTAGTTTTTACCACAGTTTAACAAATTCTAAATATTAACTGCCTGTGGCTTGGTCCGAAAATCTTAAGGCATAAAAATAAGATGCATACTATATATGCACTCATTAGGAGGTTATGGGGTATTTTCTTCCAGTAGCAGTGTTGAAAATAGTTTCCCATCAGTGTTGCTAAAGTTGTTTGTCTTCTGTCCACCTGTAATGTAAGACAGCTGTACTGGAGGAAGATACTCCATCCTGGTTTATCCACGGGCACTATTTTCTCTCCTCAGTAGATTTATTTTTCTTATACCTCTTCACTCAGTAGCTCACTGGTTCACTCTGTGTCATCTTTATCAGCCAGCCGTCTTCATAACAAGATTTGTTGACAAGCCCTGAATTTTCTGCAAGTGCTTCATTGATTTCAGTTACCTTTCCTGATAGAGGAGAGAGTACAGTTCGCCGGCAGTTTTCACAATTTTCAACATCTTCCAATGTTTCCTGTGTAAAATTGCTGATCCCCACTATTCCAGTGCCTTTTTCCGTGGTAATCCATTCGTGTTTCTCAGTGCGTCTATGCACTGAAAACAGAGCCAGCCTGGTGCGCAGTGGACAAGACACAACGGTGAGCCTTATGCTCTGGGCCACTCACCGTGCCTTGTTCGCAGGGATACCAAGGGTCCACAAGCTAAACTTTTTGTTTTTTATTTTTTATTTTTTTGAGACAGTGTCTCAATCTATAGCCCAGTTTGGTTGTGAACTCACTACATAGCTCAGGCTAGGCTTGGACTCACTGCAGTCCTGGCATAGCCTCCTTAGTGTTGGGATTACAGGCATGTGCCACCACACCTGGTTTATGTGGTGCTGGAAAATCAAACTCGCAGCACTGCACTTTTTAAGCAAGTGCTCTAACCCCTCTGCTATACTTCCAGCCCCAAGATTTGATTCTTGACTTAAACTGAAGTTCAAAATTCAGTCTCACTTGGGTCTGGCTGTGTAGTCCAGGATGATCCAGAACTCATTGTTTAGCCTGGGCCATCCTCAAACTGACAGCAATCTTCCTGCTTCAGCCTCCTGAATTCTAGTATTACAGGCATGCGCCACCACTGCCAGCTAATTTTTTTGTGGTACAAGGGATTGAACCCAGGGTCTTGAGCTTCCTAGGTAAGCACTGACCACTTAGCTAAGTACTCATCCCCTTTAGTCTTACTTTTAGCTTTGGCTACTTGCTGTTATTGTATTTTACTTTATTTATTTATTTTTGAGACAGGGTCTCACTGTATCCCAGGCAGACCTGAATTCATTATGGAGCCCAGGTTGGCCTTGGACTCATGGCAGTCCTCTTGCCTCAGGCCTCCTTTTGGTTTTTGTGGTGCTATGTAGTGACTTCAATGCCTTGCATGTGCTAGGCAAGTGCCGTACTGTTGAACTCCATGCATCCCAAGCACTTGCTCACCTTAAGAGGCACCATAACGAATTGTCCCAGGCTAGAGGTATAGCACAGTCAGTGTTAGAGCCCTAACTGGCTAGCTCAAGGCCCAGAGTTTGATTCCCCAGCACCACATAAGCTGGGTGTGGTGGTACATGCCTGTAATCTCGGCACTTGGGATCCCGAGACAAGAGGATTGCCAGGAATTTTAGGCCAGCCTCGATAGATAGTTCCATAGAGAGTTCAGGACCAGCCTGGACTACAGAGTGAAACCTGTCTCAAAAAACAAAACATTGTCTCCTATTTAGAAAATACTGACTGAAGTTAGGGACTATAGTCTGGTTTGGGAAGGGTAAATGTTTAATAGATGTATTTTATGAGTTCCCTCTAGCCATAGGATGAGTTTGAGAGATATGCAAAGCAAGACATTTATTCAGTCTTCTAACTTACTGACACAGTGTCCCTGGGGTACTGTCGAAGATGTCCTAAAGTGTAGCTATGCTTTGTAGCTCTGAGAGTGAAAAAGAAACTTCACATTCCTCCCTGGGTAGTCTGCCTAGTAACTTGGCTTAAGAAGCAGAAAAGAGTTTTATAGGACTATTTGAAGAGAAGAGAAACCGGCAACGAGAAGTTGGAGGCCCAGAGTTCTCTTACAATGTGGTTTTACTGAACGTTGTGTACCAGGCCTGGCTGAGTACTTTATGTGTTATCTTTTTATTATTTCTTGTTGCAGCTTTGCAAAATATGAGGTTAGTTACTCTTCCTGTTTATTAATGGGAAAATAGACTCAGAAAAGCTAATAACTAATTTGCCTGTGGTCACGTGCCTAGTAAGACCCATTGGGCCAGGGTTTGTGGCACATACCTGTAATCCCAGCACTCTGCGAGAGTGGGGAAGGAAGACTTAAAAATTTGAGCCTACGCTGGGAAATTTATCCACATGGATCATGTCTCAGAAAACCAAAAAAGAAAAATAGCAAGGGTGGGGATGACCTGGGAATATAGTTCATTGCAAAAGCCTTGAGTTCGATTCTCAGTACCATGGAGCTAAAAAGGCAAAATTTATATTATATATACTTTACTACAGTTAAGAAAAAAAACCTGGACCCTGGTAGCACAGGCCTGTGATCCCAGTACTGTAGGAGGCTGAGGCAGGAGAATCACGAGTTTGAGTCCAGCTTCAGCAGTGAGTCCCTGCCTCAAAATTAAAAATAAAAATGGGCTGGAGATGTAACTCAGTGCAGTGGCCCTGGGATCATTCCCTGGTCTCAGTAAATAAAGTAGAGACCTATATTCCTCAAATCATTTATTTCTTAGAATTGACTATCCAGCAGTTTTTCCTGACTGGCTCTTAAACTGGGGATTGATTCCAAGTGGCTCATCTTTGTTTTTTGTTTTGTTTTTTTGAGATAGGGTCTCTGTAGTCCAGGTTGGTCCCGAACTCGTTAAGTAGCTCAGGCTGACCTTGAGCACAAGGGATCCATCTGCCTCAGCCCTCCCTAGTGCTGGGATACAGGCATACGTGTCACATGCCCATTCGTGTATTGCTGGGGAATCAGACTCAGGGGAAAGGTTGTTCACATGAAGAAACTAGGTCAGTGGCACCTGTTATGCCCAGATGGCAAAGACCCCAAAGACTACCAGGAGGCCAAGGCACATATGCAAAAGCAAGGAGCCTTTATTCTGGCTTAAGCTCGGGCTCTCTGACCTCACCAACGCAGTGGATCCATGCAGAGAGCCCAGAACAATGGCTGCTCAGGGCTTTTATGGAGTAAGGGAAGGAGTGGTTACAATGAGCATGACGTAGGCACAGCATCATTACACAAATACCAATCACAATTACACAACACCCATGGTGACAATATTAACTACTCAGAATCTATAGGGTGTCTGTTACATTTGGTGGGACCCTCTCATAACCTTTGAGAGTCTTTTTAAAATGACCAATTATAAGGTGAACTCAAAGGGCCCACGTGGGGTTTGGGCAAGCGAGGAGTGATTGGTCAGTAACCACCTATAGTCTCCAGACCTTACTTTGGACCGCTGCAGTCCAAGGGTGCCTTCAGCCTTGAACATGGAGTGGTTTTTTTTGTGTAACTGCCTTATTATTTTGGGAAACCAAGACTCAGGCCTTCTTGCTTTTCTGGTGGATCTAAAGCCTGTCTTGGAGTTTGGTTAGCCTGGGTCTTTCAGCACGCTATAGTAAAAACAGGAAAGGTGTTTCATAGAACAAGAGATTAACTTTGCAGTGGAAAAATCAGATGGGGTGAGAAAGTGTGTATGTGTATGTGACACTAGGGATTGTATGAGAGCCTTCACACTGAGCTCCATCTCAGTCTTCCCAATTTTGAGACAGATCTTGCAGAATCACTAGGGTTTTCAGGTTAAGTTTGAATTTGCAATCCTCCTTCAGCCATTCTGAAAAAGGGCCGAGGACCTAGCTCAGGGGTAGAGTGCTTGGCTAGTATACATGAGGCCCTGGGTTAAGTTCTACCACTGCCAAAAAAAAAAAAAAAAAGAGGCCCCTGGTTAATGAGTTTGGCTTGGAGACAATCATTTCACATAAAGAGAATGTTTTTAAAGAAGGAGGAGTGTAAAACTGGGCTGTTAGCATGTGCCTGTAATCCCAGCCCCCGGGAAACTGAGGGAGGAAGATTGCAGTTAGTTCAAGGCTGACCTGAGCTACACAGTGAGTTCAGGACCAGTCCGAACTGCAGACCAAGATGCTGTCTCGAAAAAGAAAGAAAGAAAGAAAAGTGGAGAGCTTAAACTTAACCACACCCTATCTGTGGTGGTTGACTGTCACTGTCAGCCACTTCTCAGAAGACTAATCCATGCTTGACCTCTACCCATGTTCCTGTTTTTGTTTCATTTATTTCCACTATTTTAAGTCAGAAAGTCAGTGTCATTAATGTTTCAGAAAGGAGGAAGGGCTAAACAAAGTGCTATCTCTTGACCTAGTTTCTTTGGAAGCACTTTAAATACTCAGTTGTGTAACAGGTAGAAAAGAAAGTAGACCCTTGCGGGGAGATTTCCATAGGTAAGCATGAGCTTCACAGTCAGATGGATTTGGGGTCAAATCCCAGCCCTTAGCTCTCAGTGTGAAGGCTCAGTCCCCAGTACCACCACCAAGCAAAACAAAAAACCCAGCCCTTGCATTATCCATGTAACACTTGCTGTTTGTGTGACTTGCACAATATCAGTTGCCTCAGGTCCCTCCCTATAAAATGGGAACGGTATCTACTTTAAAGCTATTCTGAAGGTCATTTGAGATAATGTACATAAATTGTTTTGAACAGTCTACTTAACATTAAGTTAAAGGCATGGGCTGGGCCTGGTGGCACACTCCTGTAATCCTAGTACTCTTAGAGGTTAAGGGAGAAAAATCCCAAGTTCTAGCCCAGCCCTGGCCAGTTTAGTGACTTTGTGAAGCCCTGTCTCAAAACCAAAACCAAAAAATGGGCAGGGGTTATAACTCAGCACGAAGGCCTTGGGTTCCATCTCTAACACTGCTAAAAATAAAAAATAAAAAAATTAAAGACATGGTAAATACTGTTGATCACTAGAGATTCAATAAAAATAGATTTTCACATTGTTTTGAAAGGGAAAATATTCAGTGTGTAGAATTTAAATTTTCTTAAACACTAAGCTGTGGTTGGGTTGTATCTGCCAATTTTTTTTTCCTTGCCGCAGTTTTAATGAGTCGCATTATGCCTTTTTAATGCCCTGTGTGTTTTTTATCCTGCTTAAGATGAATTATCTCAAAGAGGAAATAATCTGTGTCCAACCTTCTTACTTGATTTTAGTCCCCACCCTCTCCCTCCTCTTTTTGTGGTGCGGGGACTTAGACCCAGGGTTAGGCAAGCACTGCCCCTGCACCACTTTCCCAGCTTAATTCTAATCCCCTTTGCTTGGCTCTGGCATCTACAGTGAGATTTCATCAGCATGTCTTTGGGAGCTTGGAAGTAAATTGTGATTCTGATATCCCATGGATTAATGAGCACTTTGGTCTCTGCTCAAAATGGTTTCTTTTGGCTAATAGTTCTCAGGTCCATCAGCACTACAAGAATGGGAGAGTATGGCATCTCAGCGGGCCAGCTGGTGGCAGTGGTCTGGGATAAGTCTTCTCCAGTGGAGGCTCTGAAAGATCTGGTGAATAAACTGCAAGGGCTAACCGGCACTGAGGGCCACGTATCCGTGGAGAATATCAGCCAGCTCCTGCAGTGTAAGTACCTACCCGTCTGGTCTGCACAGGTTGGATGGGGTTTGATGGGGGTACCACGTCAGAATTTTTGGTTTGGGTGGCACATGGAAGTAGTAGCTGTTGTGTTTTAGTTGAGATACAGTGGACTTGGAGTGTAGGATTTGTGTGAGTGTTCCCTGTTCCTTAGCAGCCGACTCACGTTAGATTTTTTGGGAGCTTACTCTTCGTCCAGCTTCCTGTCTCATTTCTTTCCCTGAGTCAGACCCTCATTACGTTTTGCTGGTGGTGAGGGTTATTAGAATTTACGAAAGCCTGGGGTAAGGCCTGTATATAACCTTTGTAGCTGATGGAGAGGGATGGAGAGATTACTTCCTGTGTGCTTAATGACTGCTGATCCCAGCCTTCTTTCTTTTCAGCTGCCCACAAGGACTCCAGCTTCGACATTATTTTGTCCGGTATCGTCCCAGGAAGTACAGCTGTACACAGTGCTGAGGTTTTGGCTGAGATGGCCCGTATCCTGCGGCCTGGGGGATGTCTTTTTCTGAAAGAACCAGTAGAGACAGATGTAGGTAAGAGTTTAACAGGATTGAATCTTTGGACATGCTTATTGTATCCCATTTCCATAAAGAGGAAAAATCATTTGAAGGTCAGTATTCCTATAGAAGAATTTTCCCTGAAGGGATATTGTTCAAATTTGAGGTGTCAATCTGAAGAAATTGTGCTCCTTTACTGGCCCATTGGATAATAAAATAGAATGAAACTGCTGTGTTAAAATGGCTGGGTCATTCGGCAGGTGAAAGGTTAAGCCTCAGTATATTAATAATGGAAAGCAGTGCAGCAGTGAAAAGAGCAAGCCATTGGTAGATCTGGAGAAATGCACAGAGAGAAAAAGCAAGACTTGAAAGGATTCATTCTGTATGATTCTATTCATTCCTGAAATAAAATTGTAGCTATAAAGATTGTATTTTTGGTTAAGAATGAGGGAGAAGTAAGTGACTGTAGCTGCAGAGTTTCCTGGTCTTCATATTGTAACAGATGTTAACATGGGGTGGGAAAGGTAAAGAGTCCGTAGTCCGCCGTGAACTTTTTTGTGATCTATAGTTATTTATAAATACAGAGTTTAAAAATAATGGCTGGAAACTGGGCATGGTGGCATGTGCCTGGAATTCCAGCACTCAGGAGGCTGAGACAGGCGGATTGCCATGAGTTGTAACACTTTGAGTCAAAATGTGATGAGTTGTTTCATTAAGTAAAATAATAGAAATGAAAGTATTTTGAAATGTATAAGAGTATTAGTTACATATAACTACCCTGCAGCAGACACCAGGATTCTTTGTGGGGAATTTAAACCATGGGTGACTAAATGCCGTGTCTGTGACAGAATTTTACGGAGGGAGTGCTTGCATTTCTGTGCAGTTGGCAGTTCGTGATGCTCTATCTAACATCCCTTGCAAGAGTTTTCTGGAAGCAGAGAGTGATAAGAAACATAGTAAGGAGTTAAAATTTTTTTAGTATTTGCGTACCACACCCATTTTCCCTTCCCACCCCCCCAATCCACCCCCCTCACCATGTCTCCTTTCTCTCTCCACACACTGTCTCTTACTTCTTTATGGTTCGATTTTCTCACATTAGAAAAGCCATATGATGTTTAGCCTTCCATGTCTGTTTGGTTTCGCTAAGCATGCTGGTCTCAATGTGTATCCATTTTTCTACAAGTGACTCAAAATTTGTCTTTCCTCATGGCACACTAGTACTCCATTCTGTATATATACCACATATTCTTTATCCATTCACCTTTTGTTAGTGGAATTTAAACACTTAAGGGCGTAAGAATACTTTGGACAACCAAAAGGATTTTTCAAATTAAGATGCAGTCACTAAATTATATGCACTTTAGAATAGTTACCATTTGAATACCTGCTGATTCACACAGGATAGAGCCTTTATTATTTTTCTGCTTTGACCTATAAAGCTGTTAATTGGGGTTTTCCTCTTGGCAGTTAACAACAGCACAGTGAAGACAGCGTCAAAACTGTGCTCAGCCCTGACTCTTTCTGGCCTTGTGGAAGTGAAAGAGGTATTTGTATAGACAGTCTTGGTTGCTGGGAATTTTGGGTGACCAAACTCAGAGTCTCCTTGTCAGAGTGGTTGGCAAAGATGGGGAGATCAGCTGCAAGGAGCTGGCACACAAGCGGAGGCGTGTTGCTGGTGGAGATGGGTGATGCCACCGAGGAGAGACCTCCAGCCATGGATGTCCTTGGAGAGACACCGTGGAGCCCCGATCCTGTTTAATGGTGATGGCAGCAGGATGCGAGAGCAGTTGCTCTGTCACTTCTGACCCCCGTCTCAGGGACACAAACCCTAGGCTCAGTGAGAGGCTGCCCTCTGGACTAACCTCCCCCTTTTGATAAGAGGGTGGAGTGAATTATTGTTCCTTTCTTTTAAAGCAGGTGTGTTCAATCTGTGACTCACCTGATTTTTGTCCTGAAATTTTTTATATAATGAAAAACTTTTAGAGGAAGTTTTAGTACTTATAGATGTACATTAACTGTATTTCATATGTGGCCCAAGGTAGTTCGCTCAAAAAGAAAAAGAGGAAAAGCAGGCCATGGGTGGACATACCTGCTTCCATCTTTGTTTGATTCTAAAATAAGGAGTGCACATAACTGCGTAGTTCTTTCTGTCCTTTCATTCCTGGGAGAATTCACCAGTGTGTTTTTGTATGTCACTTGAGACTTATACCTGTGTATTTATTAGCCTGTGTATGCACATATTTTTAATATAATGAAGATAGCATGTATGCATTGTTTGGCTAGTATTTTTTTTCCTGCCCCTGAATATCTTAGGCATTTATCCACCTCAGTGTATTTCCCTCATTTCTATCAATGATACAACCATATTTCATGTTGCAGGTGAACTTTGTGATTTTTTTTTAATTCAGTAATTATTGGGCGTAGAATTAGGACCCTGACCTTTTTTTTTTCTATCATTACTGTGACTTGTTCTCAAAAAACAAGGGCTTCTGCTCCCTTTTTAGAATATAAATTTCTACTATCTTCATTTGTGTCCAATTATAATCATAATCCTTAAGCCCCACAATGACTAAGTACCTGGACCTAATATTTCATAAATACTTTAAAACTTCCAAAGGGAGGCCTCATGTTCTGAGAGCTAATGTGTTGATAAAACTATGATCCATGAGAAATGGAATGTGTGTTATGAAACACTGTTCTCTTCCACTGTTAAATACTTTGTATGCGGAAAGGAGTGTCTCACAGTTGTAGGTGAGCACAGCAAGCGTGTGATGAGCGGAGGGCAAACTGATTGATGCTTTTGCGTCTTGAATTTCAGCTTCAGAGAGAACCCTTACGTCCTGAGGAGGTGCAATCTGTCCAAGAACACCTGAGTTACAACAGTGACAGCCTGCTGTCTGTCCATATCACAGGCAAAAAGCCAAACTTCGAAGTTGGTTCTTCTAGTCAGCTTAAACTTTCTGTCACCAAGAAGCCTTCTTCAGGTAATGCCAGGGGAGGTTCTGCTGTGTGAATGGAGGGCATTCTAGAAAGCAAGCCAAGTGGTTTTTTTTTTTCATCTTTTTCTTTTCTTTTCTTTTCTTTTCTTTTTTTTTTTTTTTTTTTTTTTTTTTTTTTTTTTTTTTTTTTTTTTTTTTTTTTTTTTTTTTTTTTTTTTTTTTTTTTTTTTTTTTTTTTTTTTTTTTTTTTTTTTTTTTTTTTTTTTGAGACACGGTCTTGCTCTTTGGCCCAGGCTGGTCCTGAACTCATTGGTGTAGCACAGGCTGAGTTTGGACTCAGAACAGTCCGCCTGTGTCAGCCTCTTGAGTGCTGGGGTTACATGCATGCACTACCACACCCAGCTTTTTTTGGTGCTGAGGAATCAACTATGCTTTAAACCACTTTGCCATTCCTCCAGCCCCAGCAATCCAAATGTTTTCAATGGATTTTAGAAGATTAGTCCTTTTCATTTCTGTCATTTCCAAATTGCAGAATACTTGATAATGTATTTACCCTGAGCATATTAAGAGCATATTAAGGTCCAACTAGAAATACTGCATCGATACTACCTGGGGTTGCCCCTTCTGCACCAGAGGACGCAGAGCTCTCCTCACCCCAGAAGCTAGTGTCACTGTTTAGATAATGCAGTTTTTCCAGGCCCCAACAATAGTGTTTATCCTCAGAAGACCTCTGTGGTGGTAGTAGATAAGGAAGGTAAGATGCTCTGTTCTTCTTTATAGACTTTGTTTTGTTTGGTTCTTTTTCCAGTATTGAGGGTGAAACCCAGGCCCAAACAATGCTAGGCAAGCACTCTCCCACTGAGTTACTTCCAGATCCCTTTTATTTTATTTTGAAGCAGGGTCACAAAATTGCCTAGGCTGGCCTTCAACTTGCAAGCTGTCTCTTTCAACCCCGCGATATTTTGTTCACAAAATTCTGTCCATGCACACATGCACACACATGCTTTACTGCCACTTCCATCCCTTTTTTCATACCTTCCTATCCTTCTTCCCCCACCCTCATTCTGTGGTTTGAACCCAGAACCTTTGCATTGAACTGCATCTCAACATTGCCATTTGTGAAGTCTGATAGATTGCTCGTTTAGTCCTCAAATACCTACAGTGAACAGAAGGAGTACTGTTTAGCCCTTTGTTTTTAGAGGTAAAAACTAAGATACCGTGGAGGAATGGAGGTTAAAAACATGAGAAAGACTTATCCTTGAGGCCTCATTTAACAAGCATAATATTCTAAATCCTTTTCACAGGTGTGAAAGTAGGTAGAGAAACAGATCATAAGGCTATTAGAGGATTAAGTTAAAGAGTGTGTATAAAGTGCTGATGAGGTGTCTGGTACAAAGCAAATGCTTAACGCATGGAGACTTCTGTTAGTATCATAAGTTAATCCAAGGTCCTACTTTCTGTAAGTGGGTAGAGCTGTACTTGAGCCTTCTGACTCCCACTCCAGTTCTCTTATGTGGGGTCCCTGTAGTAGCCACTTAAATTACTTACATGACCTTATAGTTTGTTTCTGTTTTTATGGAGTTCTTTTTCTTTTCTTGGTTGGACTTAGAGAAGCCTGCTCTGGACCCTGCCGCTGCCAAACTCTGGACCCTCTCAGCCAATGACATGGAGGACGAGGGCATGGTAAGTTGGCATGGTGGTTACTTGATACTCCTGCTAGGCCCTGCCATAGATGTGAATAGCCATGTGTTGGTGTCTTTGAATTAAGATGTTCCGTGTTGGTGGTATTTTAAAAACTTTTTTTGGCATCTCACCCAATGCTGCACACAATTTTTTTGTGTGTGTATTGATTATTGAACCCAAACTCTACACTGAGCTGTATCTCTAGCCCTTTTGTGTTTTTTGGGTCGAGACAGGATCTTGCTGAGTTATTTAGTTGCCCAGGCTGGGCTTGAACTTGTGGTCCTCTTGTCTCAGCCTTTCAGGTGCTAGAATTAGAGTTATGCTCTACCACATTCAGCTCACAAATGAACTTAATCTCTTTTATTGTGATATATCAAAAACTCTTGAGGATGTATATAAACCAGAAAAGAGTTTGTCTGCTGAAGTATTTTTGTTGGCTCCTTTGTCTGGGCAAGGTATCAAATACTCAGCCTTATAAGCAGTACTTTCCATCTTTGATCAGTCCTGTGTATAGTGAAGTTCCTTGTTCCCCCACCTCCACTGTTGAGGCTAGAGTGATGAGGAAAATGGGTCATGATT
This sequence comes from Ctenodactylus gundi, assembly GCA_004027205.1. Lineage (NCBI taxonomy): Eukaryota > Metazoa > Chordata > Mammalia > Rodentia > Ctenodactylidae > Ctenodactylus > Ctenodactylus gundi. The sequence goes on along the minus strand of PVKB01005673.1, from coordinate 31,612 downwards.
CACACTCTCCCAGAGTTTACAGAGCGTTCACACATTTACAAAGAATGTCATAAATAATTGTTTATCTTTTTTGTGTCACTGGGAACTAAACCCAGCACCTTTATCCTGAGTTATATCCTAGTCCTTTTGTATTTTTAATTTTGAGACAAGGTCTTGCTAAGTCATTAAGTTGCCCAGGCTCAGGTTGAACCTGAAATCCTACTGCCTCATTCTCCCAGAGTTCTGAAATTATAGGCCCATACTACCATGACTAGCTATTGCCTTGTATTCTCTGGAATTATGCCAAATGTTTTATGCTCTTTTTATGTGACTCTTCATATATTCAAGTAAGTATTCTTCTCTGTTCTTCCTGCTCCTCCCTTCCCACCCTCCCCTCCATGTGTAGATTCTCTCCTCACATCATTGTCTAATCTTACAGCTCTTCCTCACATAAATTAGTTCCCAATTCCATCTTCTGTGGACCATTGGCTTTTTTTTTTTTTTTTTTTTTTTTTTTTTTTTTTTTTTTTTTTTTTTTTTTTTTTTTTTTTTTTTTTTTTTTTTTTTTTTTTTTTTTTTTTTTTTTTTTTTTTTGAGACTGTGTCTCACTCTGGAGCCCAGGCTGGCCTTGGACTCCTCCTATCTCAGCCTTCCGAGATCTGGGATTACAGGTGTGCGTACGCCACCACGCCGGTGCTGGGGAACTGAACTCTGGTACTTAGCGTTTGATTTAGCACTTGCTAGGCAAGTGCTTTAGCAGCTGAGCCATTCCTCCAGCCCTGGGCCATGGGCTTCTTGAGCACGTAGTTGGGTTGGGCACAGTGATCAGCTTCTAAGTGGGACAGAGTGGACACCTTCTCTATCCTGGATGCTAGCTTTCTATTAGACAGATCATGCCTATGTTGCTAATTATTTTGAACACTTCAGGATCTCATTGATTCAGATGAGCTGCTGGATGCGGAAGATCTGAAAAAGCCGGATCCTGCTTCTCTGCGGGCTGCTTCATGTGGAGAAGGGAAAAAGAGGAAGGCCTGCAAAAACTGGTGAGTGTGGGAGGGGGCATGTTCCATGTTACGCCACTCCCCTTTGATTTGTGTCTCAAGTCATCACACTGCTTCACTGTTTTAGGATATGTGCTGTTGAAGTGAGCACAGGCCGATGGCTTGGTTTCTCTCTTCTCTGTTCCAGAAAGCCTTCTTCCCCTGTCTGTGTTAGCTCTTGCTTCCTATACACCATGTTGTCCTCTTTCCTAGTTTTTTTCTTTTGTGTTGGCAAAGCAAAGTCTCTGATGGCTGTTTTAGAAAGACTGCTTGGAAGGGAAATTTTGGGTTTTAGAGATGGTTCTGCTGTTTTCTTCTAATTGTTCTGACAGCTGAGACATTTTCAAGTTTTTTTTTTTTTTTTTTTTTTTTTTTTTTTTTTTTTTTTTTTTTTTTTTTTTTTTTTTTTTTTTTTTTTTTTTTTTTTTTTTTTTTTTTTTTTTTTTTTTTTTTTTTTTTTTTTTTAATATCAGGCATTCTGTCTTTAAAGTTGCCTTTTACTTTAGTTGCTGACGTCCATCCTAAGATGCCTGGTCACACTAGGCTTCTTCGTGAGTGTGGAGGACAAAAGCTAATCAGCTCCCCTGAGCATCTGGCATATTCTTTGACTGTATTAGTGAAAGTGTGGGTGGGCCTCTGGGGAGAGGCTCCAAGCTCAGTAAGTTTGAGTCTGCTCTCCCTCAACTGATTTCTCAGAGGAAAGTCTTCTGGTGTTGGCCATGTTATGAGGAATATTTATCTGTTAAGTCAGTTCTTCCATCCGTTCTAAAGTTTCCATTGTTGTATTCCTGATGTCTCCTTTCTAATATTAGTGTTTGTAGGTTTACAGTGCATGTCTTTTCCTTTTTGTTTCTTCTTTTTTTTGGGGGGGGGGGGGAATAGAATCTCATTATGTCATCCATGCTGGTCATTGAGATTATGTATAGCCCAGGTTGGCTTTGATCTTGCAGTCAGTCCTCTTGCCTCATCCTCCCAAAGTGCTGAGATGATAGGCATGTACCACCATGACCAGCTGTGGGCTATGTCTTTACTAATGTTTTGATAGGGTTTTAGTATGCAGATTGCCAGCCCTTAACCAATCAAATTTCAAGTGAAAAAAAAAGTCCGGATTTGTTGTTTTTTGAGATAGGGTTTCTGTAGTCCAGGCTAGCCTTGAACTCATAGCAGCCCTCCTCCTGCCTCAGCCTCCCAAGTGCTGGGATTACAGATATATGCCACCATGCTCAGTTTATGTGGTTCTGAGGAATTGAACTCAGGGCTTTGTGCTTGCTAGGCAAGTACTCTAACCACTGTGCTATTCCTCAAGCCCAGACATCCTTTTTTTTTCCCCCTCTCCCTCTGTTCTAGAATTTGAAAAATGTGGAAACAATTGGGCCTGCTTTCCATAAGGAGGTCAGAAAGGCTGAGTGGTGGCTGTGCTCTGTAGACAGGGTGTGTATCCTCACTCACCACCACTCTTACTGTCTCCCCAGCAGCCACGTGCCCTGTTTCTTGCATGGCCTCTTAGGCTCGTGACAGAAAGCAAAGTCTGAGAACACATTTTGGCCCTATTATGGATTGGGGGTTTCTGTGGTAACAAACGTCATTCTTCAGTGACTGTTTCCCCCCAGTACCTGTGGCCTTGCGGAAGAACTGGAGAAGGAGAAATCAGAGGCCAAGAAGAGCTCCCAGCCCAAGTCAGCCTGTGGAAACGTGAGTATCTGGACCATTATTCCCTGTGGATTAGGCATCATCCCAAACTGAATACAGACTAGCACCACTTCTAAGGACATGTCTTGCCCAAGTATTATAATAAGTGTGAGAGGACATAGTAGGTGATAAGAGAGAAGAGGCGATCTCCTGGGAGTGAATGAGCCTGGCATATTCATGCCATGGCGACAGCTCACGTTTATTACTATTGACCTCTTTCCTTCTACCTCAGAGAGGGCCCTGAAGTTACTCTGCTGTTTGAGCTGGCTGTGATTTGAACTCCTGAGAGTAGACACATATAGCCTCCTAAGGAACTTTTATAAAACTAGAAATGTTGAAAATTCCTAATATTTGGGTCCTAACTGGACCTACACACATGGTCAGACGTTCCTTAAGGCCTGGGTCTCTGGCGTGAGCTGGCCCTGTGTCTCCACATGACTGCTCTTCCCTCCCCACAGTGCTACCTGGGTGATGCCTTCCGCTGCGCCAGTTGCCCCTACCTCGGGATGCCAGCCTTTAAGCCTGGGGAGAAGGTTCTCCTGAGCAATAGCAACCTCCATGATGCCTAGGAGGGCCCTGTTGGCCCCTCCATCTACTGCTGACTCCTATCCCACCACTGGGGCTTCTCCCACCTCGGGATTTGCTCACTGTCTGTTGAAATTGTTTGCTTGTAGACAGCGATGCTGGCTACAGGTACAGTGGTGGTAGTGCTGCTATCTATCGAAAGACTGAGGCATAATGGGACCTAGTTCCCCGCTGTTGGGGGACCTCTTTCCTCTTTTAGCATTAGGAGAAAGACCTGTGCCCCAGAGAAGCTCCTCTCCTGATATTAAAATGCTGATCATGCAGTCTTGAGCCTACCATCCTCAAGTATTTATGGTCTGACAAGCTCCAGGTCCCCAGCCCTATTCTGAACTCAGTTATGCTGCCATTACTTCTCCACTGGAGTTGGTGGCTCACCAATATGCCGTTCTTGGTGACTTGAGTCAACTGTCTCATGACCTCAGAGCAGCAAAGGAATCACTCACTGTTTACTGTGATCCTGTCCTGTGTCCCTCAACCGGTATACACTCATGTTTGGTATCATTGCCTCTGTATCTTGTTGACATTTCTGTTTGTTCACCAGTGGATATTACATTTGAATCTTAACAGTTTTTATTAAAGAGGATTCTGTACATGCTGTGGGCAGGAAGCCCTTTTCAGAGGAACTTGATGTCACACACCAGGGGGCTAGGCAGGCCACACTCACAGAAAAGGGTCTCTCTTCTACTTTAGAAGAGTTGGGCTAGTGAGAATTTGGGAGAAGCCGGGAAGACTCTGAAATGACCTTTTCATTCTCTTGCTGCCCATCCACGTGGACCCAGAACCAGTCTTGATAAATATTTGAAAAGATTGCACAGGTTTGAGAGACTTGGGCTTTTGTTTCACCAATAAATGAAAGTGTTGATTGGCATCTGACTTTGAAGCTTGATTAATTCTTTCAGTTTGCTTTTGTTTACCCTAATCCCTCCATGACGTTTAGGTGGGAGGATGGCCAGGTTCTAGTGGGACCCCAGAGCCTGGGCTGGAAGCAGAGTTCTGAGGCAGCCTCCAGTGACTGTGCACTTTTGTAATCCCCTTCTCTCCGAAGACCTTTGGAATGCCTTGGGATCTGTCTTTGGGAATTAGAGGAAGTTCTGTGGCAAACACAGAGGGATTTTGCAGGTATAATTAAAATTCCTCATGATTTAAAGTTGATTAAAAGAGAGGTTATCCTGAGTGAGCCTGATGCAGTCTGAAAGGGATTAAAGAACAAAACTTGCTGTGGTGCAGAAGTGACCATATTGTGGGGTGTCCCTGGGCAAGAGCCTGCAAGTACAGAACATGCCTCCAGGAAATAGCTGCTGCAACATGGGGTCCTCAGTCCAACCTCAAGGGGCTATGTGCTGCCAGTATCACATTAGCTTGGAAAAGGACCTCAAGTTCACAAAGAATGGTGGTGGCACCCTGATTGCGTCCTTGTGAGGTCCAAAGGGAGGGCCAGCCTTCATGGCGTGAAGCGCAGATCCACAGAAACCAAGAGAGTGAGGGGCTGTCTTAAGCAATAGCAGCAGAAGCAAAGACAGCCCTCCCGTGGTTTAACGTGGACATATTTCCCTAGCCACTCAGTTTTCAAGGTGAGAGACAAGATCTGGAGCCAGAGCCTTCTAGGACGGGCTTAGCAAACACCATGAGCCCTTGCTGCCTTGTTTCTTCGGAGTCCTGCTAGCAAAAGGCCGCTTTAGCAGTTGGTGTAGCTAGAGGGGCTGTGTTGGCAGCTGCTGGGCACTCCGCAGGGACAGGGCTAGCATGGAGGAAGAGGCCTGGCCTTTCAGCAGGCCTTGGAACCTGACTGCAGTTCTGTACTGTGAAGGGACACAGGAGGGGACAGCTGGTCCTTGTATTTGTGTCCTTGAATGATGGCAGTTCTAAGAGAATGTTCTGTCTTGCAAGCTCTTAACATTGGAACCAGAAGCAGTTTTGAGTGGGTATGACTGAGTGCATTTTCAGCTTACAGTGGAGGAAATGGTGAGGACTGCAATTAGGTGGCTGCAGAGTTCCTAAGTCTGATATGATGTGAGAGGCAGAGGACTAAACAGATTATTTTATTTTTTTGAGACAAGGTCTTGCTCTGTACCCCGCACTGATTCTGAACTCACTTTGTAACCCAGGCTAGCCTTGGTCTCACAGTAGTCCTGTCTTATCCTCCCAAGTACTATGATTATAGTCATGTACCACCACGCCCAGCTTATGTGGTGCTGGGAGTCCACTCAGGGCCTTGTACTTGAAAAGCAAACACTAAATGCTGTGCCATTCCTCCAGCCCCCTAAACAGATTCTTTTTACTGGATGTGTCAGAGAAGTTTCAAGTCCATTGTTTTATATAGATATGGGTCTAGGAAGAGAAACAAATTATAATAGATACTGGAAATAGATCCCTGGCCTCGTGTGTAAATGCATATCCGAGAATATGTTCATGGAGGTGACCATGTGACACCAGAGGGCAATGTTGGTCGAAGAATGTATTATATTTTCCAAGAGAAAAGGTCATACCAGGCAGTGCACAGCCACAGGGCACCAGGGCTGTTCCAGAGGCTGGAAAGCTTAGGTCACAGCCCTTCGTGGGGGTTTCTTAGGAAAGGCAGAGTAAAAAGGGAACAGTTTTAGAATTGGTGTGTTGGAATGCTTCCCTCAAAGCCTTCAGCCTGGTTCCTAGCTGTGTAATTCAGGGAGACACTGGCTTGGTATATGGCACTTTCATAAAGAAGGTAGCTGGAGATCTGGGTGGGACTGATTGAAAGGGTTATAATAAAACTTTTTTTGTTTGTTTGTTTAATTTCGAGATGGGATCTTGTTGTGTTGCCCAGGCTGGTCTTGAACTCCTGGGCTAAAGAGGTCTTCAGCTGGGACTGTAGCGGGTATTTGCCACCACACCTAGTTTATAAGCTAATGTATATATATATATGTGTATGTATGTATGTATGTATGTATGTATGTATTTGAGAGAGGGTCTTTCTCTGTAATACAAGATGATTTTTGAACAGCCACAAAAGCAGATGACAGAAGTATCAACAACTGTTGTCGTGGGTGGATGTGAAATGGACCAGGACAAACTCAGGTAACACAGTGCTCTTGGCATGGCCTGTGTTCCTCCCTGAGTTCGTAGCTCTGAAGTCCCAGCACAGTTTTTCCTTCTTCACGCAGCTACCCCCTAGGCAGTACATTTGGTGTCGTCCTGGCCTCTGCTCCTCAGGAGAAGACCTGGCCAGCTGTAGACACCTGTGCTGTAAGGTCTTACACAGCATAAGTCAAATGTCTCCTGGTGATGGCACTGAGACCACAGTCTAAGCCTTGCACATACCTCTGAACTTTATTACAGGGCTAGAGTGCCCTCTGGTGGGCATTGGGGAAGAATCCAGTTTTAATTTCTACTTCTTAGGATGAGCTTGAAGCCCAGCTCCCAGAACTCCTTGGGAAATTTCTGTTTTCCCACTAGTGCCCCTGTAGAACACAACTGAGGCTATTCACTGCACAAATCCTCCATACAAATGAGTCATGCACTGATTGCCCCAGTGAGCTCATTGGATGACTCCAATTACAAGAACAGGGGCAGCATGTGGCGGAGATCAGACAGGCCAGAGTGGGAGTTAGATGCAACTAAGGAGACCAGGGAGAGACCCCCGGAGGAGGTATCGTATATGCTGAGTTCTATAGGAAACTAGGTTTCAGAGGAGGAGGGAGCAGTATGTGGCCAGTGCCCTTCTTTACTGTCCCCTGTTCCTGCCCATCCCTCGTCTTCCTACCTCCCCACTCATCAGTCAGTCTTGAGAGTCTTCAAGTCACAGATCCCTAAAGTGCTCCAGGGGGATAGGGCAGCATCTTAGCCCACCTACCTGGCGCCATGACACTGCTGTTGGACACTTGGGTTCCAAAACTTGACATTTGTTGCTTGCCCAAGCTTGTCCTTTCCTGCCCAACTGCTCTGCTCACTCACTTTCTGGGGTTTCCATCCTGTTCCCCCCAACCCCTTGCCGCAGGTTTCTTTATGTGGGCTTCTGGGTAAGATTTTACCAACAGGAGGGGAGGGTATCTTGTCAGTTTTCTTTTGCCCTACTAGGGATCGAGCTTAGGATCTCAGTCCCTGCTAGACAAGTACTCTACCACCGAGCTACATCCCCAGTCCCAAAATGATCTTGCTTCTTCCAGGAAGTTGGTGGTGCATGGACTGGAGTCCTCCCCTGCCTGAGTTACAGGAGGCTTGTGCCAGGCACCAGCCTCGGCTCTCCCTGCTGCCTTAGGGGACAGCCTCTCTCCTTTTAATTTATTTTTTATTTCTATGTACTTATTTACTTAGTACTGGGGATTGACCATCGCACAGAATGAGATCCCCAACCCCATTTTCTGGCATTTGCTTTTGAGGCAAATTCTCACTGAGTTGCCAGGCTGGGCTTCAACCTGCAATCGTTCTGTGTCAGCCTCATCTTCCCAAAGTGCTGGGATTGCAGGCCTGTGCCACCAGACATGGCCTCCTTCCTTTTTAAGATCATCCTCCGCCCACCATCAGGATCCAGAGGACAATTTTCACAAAGCCCTTAGACAGGCCGCCCCTGGAACTTAGTCTGCAGCAGTTCTTTAAGGCTGTCCTCAGTGTCAGGGCAGGGAGGAGCCCGCTTATGCCAGGCAGACTCTGGGGCCACTGAGAGGCCAGTCACTCTTGCCAGCCTTCTTATTGTTACTGTTTTGTTTTATTCCTGACCCTACTGGAAAGTGAATTTTGGGTTGTCATCTGACCTGTCATGAGAAAAATGGCCATAAGGGGACAGCAGGAGGCCGGGAGGAGGAGGACTCAATACCTCTGTCTCCAGAGAACAGCGGGAGGAGAGAGGGTGGCAGATAGGAATTCAAACACCCTGACTGTCCCCGCTGCCCATCATGGCTCCTGGGATCTTGTGTGTTCAGTGCTCAGAGCACGTGGGCGGGGCCTCCGAGTGGCGCGCAGAGCTCCCAGTGTAGAGCAGGAGTTGGGACAGAGGCATGGCAAGCCATCTGCCCTTCCCTCCTGTTCCTGTCAGAGGAGACAGGGTCGGGGGTGGTAGCTCACGGCATGGCAACGCACACTGCATGGAGCAGACTTCAGGGGCTGGAGACCAGTGGGAGCAAAGGGGGTGACACGGCAGTGGGAGGCAGGGGTCGCAGTAGCCTGAAGCAGCCAGCCCATGGCCCAGGGCTTGCAGAGCTGGCTCAATTCTGGGGAGCAACCACAGAGACTTCTAGACCAGGCCAACTGGCCAGTGCTGGAGTAATGACAACAGGGAGACTGTGGGGGGTGGCAGGGCTGCAGGACCTCACCACCCTCTTTAGCCAGGGAGCAGCCAAGCTCTAAAAGGGTCCTGGGACAGGCCTGATGGCACAGGCCTGTAATTCCCACACTGGGAAAGTGAGGCAGGAAGATCACAGTTCAAGCCTAGCCCAGGGAAGTTTAGAGACTTAGTGAAATCTTGTCTCAAAATTAAAGATGAACTGAGTATGTAGCTTAGTGTGAACGCCCTGGGCTTGATCCCCAGTGTTATAAATAATCAGTAAATCCAGTGAGTTCGAGGCCAGTCGTGGGTACATAGAAAGTTTGGAACTGCAGAGTGACACTGTCTCAAATATTTAAGTAATCAATAAATGAATCAAAGTAAAGAGGGATCCCGGAAGCATTTATGCTATTGAACCTAAAAGCAAATCTGCTCCGTTCTGCACTAGGTAAGAGTAGGGGAAGAGAAGATGGGAGAGAAGCCAGCCAGCCCCCCTGGCTCCCCACCTACCAGTGCCGCGGCAGGGAGAGGGGACCGGGCAGGGACGAGGGGCCTTTGCCCACCCTGCCCTGCCCAGCCCCACCCTGCCTTTCCCCAGGTTCCCCGCATTGGCCGTGGCCTTGTCCCCTGCCAGCCTCAGTTTCCTTTTCTGACCCGGATAGGGCAGAGCCGGATGCTCCCTGAGGATGTTCTTGGCACAACAGGCCGGAGTAGAAGGTGCTGGGCACGGAGGGGATAGAACACACTGACCCATACGGAGGGGCGAGGCTGTTTAATTGGGGCTCCCCGCGCCTCTGGTTCTATCTCAGGCTTGGAGGCTGCTCCGCAGGCACAAGGGGCTGAGAGATCTGGAGCATTGACACCGGAAGTCTCCAAATGAAAATCAGGCCCCGAGGGTGGGCCCTGGCTTCCTGCGCTTCTGCAGGTATTTAACCGCCTTCTTCACGTGCTTGTCCTCGGGGTCTGAGCAGAAGTACCTGCCCTGCAAAGTCACCAGCCTGCGCAGAGGGGAGGCCGTCCGGCGTTGTCAGGTGGGACCAGCCTGCCCGCCCTCCCTCCGCGGCCCGCGGCCCTCAGGCCCCCAGAAGGGAGAACTTATGTGCGGTCACGCCAGTGGCTTGGTGACTTTGGTATTCCCAGGGCCAACCTCCGCTGCGCGTTTCCGGGGTCCAGGGCTGCGGGACTTTGCTCCCAACCCCGGACCACCTATGCCGAGGGCCAGCACTCAGAGCTGTGCTCCAAGGGGCAGCAGCTCAGGAAGAGAGAGCGATTGGATGGCAGCCGGCTGGCCATGTCCCCTGGGGTGTCCCGTGCCTCCTAGATCCTTAGTCCGTCCGTAAATCAACGGAGGTTGGCTCTGGTGGCCTGTTGCCCTCTGGAGTACCACAGTGTGGGCTGCAGGCGCTGCTGTGGGGCAGAGCTGCTGATCTAGGGGAGGAGGGGCTGATCTTCCCCCCAACCCCCATGGCTTCCTGGGGCTCCCCGCACTTGAATCCAGGGGCAGGGGTGTGGGTGGGGAGGGGTACTTACACGATGGCATCCCTGGGACATTCTGCTGAGGTCCGGTACCATCTCTCCAGCTTTCTGAGGGGAACGGCCCCTCTGAAATACTCCAGGCAGCACTCTCGGCCCACGTTGGTGGCTCGAGCTGCAGAGAGACGGCAGGACCTGGGTGTCTGAGGGTCCCCAGGTCTTTGGTGGATCTGAGTGTGTGCATGGTTTTTTTCCCCCACTTTTTATTAATACACGTATGTAAATACATAGTGTTTACAATGAATTTGGGTATTTCGTGCACATATGTATCATATCAACTTTACAATCTCTTCCCATTTTCTACCCTCCCACCCCCTCCCTATCCCTACCCCCAACTCCGGCTATGACTTCATGTGGTTTTATAGAATGTCTGTGTTCTGGGTTTTCCAAGTCAGAGAGACTATACAGTAGTTAACATATTAATCTTCCGCACCTAAGTCATTTCACTTAAGTCGCCACTCTAACTCAGCTTCCTATTCCTCGAATGGGTCGCAGTAGTTAACTCTTGATGCCTCTTCTCTGAATCCAACCAATCCCTTTACTGGGATATTTACCAAAAGATTTTTTTTCTATATTTTGCTATATCTTTGTTGCTATTCTTAAACCTGGCCTTATCCACCAGTTGACATTAGAAAATAACTACAAGCATGTAGTTCAGAAGACTAGTAAATTTGGGAAAGAAGAAGAAAAAAAGTTCTGAGTGTGTGCATGTTTATGTCTCTGCATGTGGCAACTGTGTGTGTGTGTGCTCATGCCTCTGTGTTTCATATCTGTGAGGTGGGTCCATCCATATTTGTGTTTGGGGGGTTGTGTGCATCTCTCTGTGTTATTGTGTGTACCTCCATGTGTTCATGTGTGCATATATGTATTTGTGTGTATGTGAGGTCTCTGTGTATGCTAGGGGTTCCTGCATGTTCTTGTGTGTTTGTGCATTTATCTGTGTGTGTGCCTCTGTGTGTCTATATTTGGCAACCTTGTTTTAACTTTCCTTTCCAAGCAGAATATAAAAAACTTTTTGACATGTTCTTGAAAACATTTCCTTTGTCTTTGTGCCATTTCTCTTGTACATGAAACCCATTAACAAAGCAGATGCTAACAAATAATTGTGAGAATTGTTCTTACTGTGCTGCCAACCCACAGCCCTCATCATTGCTTCCCTACATTGCCGTCCCAGATGTGCAGCACATTGTGTGGGGCAGAGGCATCATGTCACCACCACCACCATCCTTCACCACCACCGTCAGTATCACCACACCATCATGTCATCATCACCACACCATCATCATCGCCATCCCATCACCACCATCAACACCACCACCATCAGCATCATGACTTTCTCTTGATTGCTTTTCTCCACAGGTAAGGGCTGCCAGCCCCTTATGTCCCTTGTGGGAATAACTGGAATAGGAATAGTACACTAATGTATGTGTGCAGCTGCTGTGGTCTCCATGTCACTTCCTGCCCATTCCCCATGCCTGTGCCCTGCTCTTACCTGCATGGATGTGCTGCAGAGAAGTACCCAGGAGCAGAGCAGCCAGGAGCAGTGTCTTCAAGTGCATCATAGTGAAAGTCTCTGTGCGAGTCTGTCTGTGCTCAGGAGAGATGAGGGTGATGGCCAAGCATGGAGGTGACCTATTTAACCTCTCTGGGGGTCTTGCCCCGCCTCTGTCACCACCCCCGTATCTTTTCTAAGCCTGGGTAATTCAAAGAATTTGAGATGATTCAGTAGAAGTCCAGTCTTGGAATGTTTGTGGCTTTCCAGAGAATGGACATTGAACTGGGGACAGAGGTGGGGTCCATGTGTCCAGTGACAAGAGAGTGACACACTTCTCTTTTTAAATGGGACATTTCTTGGTTCCTCTATTATCAGACCTGAGAGGCCACCATCTTCCACTGGATTTACCCTGCTCTGGATATGAACTTCCTTCATGCCCAGTGTCCTGTGAGGACAGATGGATAACCAGGCAGAGGCCACATGAGCATGGCTCCTGACCTTATTCATGGAAGGTCTTTGGGGTGCCAAGAGAGCCTCCAGGAAGGGCTGTAGACTGCTGGGCACAGATACCCACTCACTCTGCAGGGAGTTGTCCAACTCTAAGTAGGGCCCAAGTGACATTGGCCACGTGTCTTTCCCTAGGTTGGGCCTTGAGGCTTTAATCACATTTATCCACATGAGTACTGAGCTTCAATGTGTTGGGAAGCCCAGTTCTCTGAATTCAGCCTGGTGCCCCAAATGCAGACAGGCAAAAGGATGTGAGAAATGACCTTCCTCAGCCCTAAGGCTGCATCCTACCCTGGAGCCTACCCTGGACACCTGTTCAGGTTCCGGCTGGTGCTGAGCCCAAGCACACGTTCTAGGAACCCCACTTGGGCCTGCCTGCACAGACCACTGTCACAGCTTGGGACATGCTGGTCGGGCCCTTGCATCATCCCAAGGCTCCCCAAGGACAGGGCATCCCTTAAGTGGAAGGGCATCTTCCCAGCAGGCCACTGGAAGACCGGAGGTGCCTGGACTTGGATTGAAACACATGGGATCTGGGCTTGACTTCCTCTGTCCCCATAGGGCAGCTCAGAATGACACCCCCACCCTGGCAACTGGTGTCGGGTGTATTCGGCCCTGATATGGTCAGCTCTGTGTTGATCTTTGGATCATGGAGATGCTAGCAGCAGCGATGTTTGTTGAAAACTGACTCCAGGGATCACAGAATTCCAGCTCTCAGCGTGTCACCTGACCTATCCCCAGGGACCTGGGAGGGACCAGATCATGTGAGCACAGGTGCTCCTCCCCGCCCCCCTACCACTCAGCAGGGCCCCCTCAGACAGATGAGATGCTTTCGTTCCTGGGGAGAGGGACTTTCCCACCTGAGGAAGATCTGGTGTGCTTCTCTGCCAGTTGCCTTGCTGAGTAACCTAGGGCAACTGCCAGACCTTCTCTGGGCATGAGTTTCACCACCTTGAGAGGGGATTCTAGATTGTCCCCAGGAATGCAACTGAATTGGTAGGTCTGGAAAGATGGGGCCTCTCCTGATGGGACACACACCAGTAGTTTTCTGCTTCTTTCTGTATCACATCAGTGATATGCCAGAGGCACGAACCCTGCCCCTTCTCCAACTTGGATGAGCTCTGCCTTCACACTGCCCACCCAGGCCCTTGCTCCTGTCCCCGGGCTGCCTTCCATCTGCACATGCAGGGATAGAGGTGGGAGTGACCTCCCAAGGGTACACCTTGATGCAAGCTCCCTGCTCCTGCAGGAGGCTACCTCTACATGGGATGGGTGCCCAGCTAATCCTGCTCCTAAGCCGACAGGGAACGGGTGCAGGGGGGCAGGAGGCTCTGGCCTGGAGGCAGGAGGCCTGGGTCCTAGGAAGAGGTAGGGAAACTCTGTGCTGCTCCATGGGGGCCTCACAGTTCCCCAGGCCCTCTGCCCGGGGCCTTCTCCATCTGCCCAGAGGCCACTGGACGCTGCTGTGTGCAAGGGACTGCTGATATGCTTCGTGACTTGCCTCTCAGAGAAGCGGTGCCGGCCCCACTTGGGAACTCCCTGCCTGGGTTCTCAGGCCTCCCTGTTCTGCTGCACACTCAGAACATTTATCTGGAAGGACTCAAATTCCCCTGTCCTTCTAGGAACTGGTCACAGCAGCAGGGACAGAAGGTTCTGGACCAGCTCTGGGCTGGAGCAGCCTCTTGGCCAGAGGGGGAGCGGAGCAGCAGGCTATGCTGTATGAGTGGTGCCCCAGGGGTGGGCCAGGGATGGGGCAGCAGAGGCCAGATGCAGCCTCACCTTGGGGGCAGTATAGTTAGGAAAGGGCCTAGAACAGAGGGCCCTTCATTGGCATGGGTGCTGCAGGTGATGTGAGCCTCCTGGGACGGCTGGCCAGCAGACCTTCAAAGGCTGCCCAGGGTAGAGGGCTGGGCCTGATCAGGTGGATTTATACCAGAAAGGCGGAGAGGGCACTTTGTGAGGTGGCACTGCCCAGGCAAGGTGACACAGGAGGGAGTGTGTGGAGTGAAATTAGATCAGTGTAGACTTTCAGTGAGGAAACAGCTCTAATGTGAGGCTGAGACAGTGAGGCCCATGAGGACAGGCTTATGGCTGTTTAGCCTGGCACTAGAGCACCCTCAGAAGCCAGCACAGTGTCTGGCACCCAGCAAACTATTAATGACACCCTGCCATCTGAGTGGATGGAAGCAGACACAAGTCTGACATGCAGGGCTGAGGGGCCTCCCGGCCTCATTTGGGATGCAGCAAGGCCCAGGGGCCTTTCAGGGGTGGTTTCCTCACCAGCGTGACCCAGATTTACCCCTCCCGTTTTCCCAGGCAATGAGATGGATTCCATGGGACCTTCCAGACAGCGCATCCTGGAGGATGGGGGTGGGAGATGTACTGCGAGGACTCTGGGACGTGGAGTCTGATAGGACAGCGGGGAGCACTGCCTGGGGGTGGGGGGAGGCTAGGTTGAGCAGGGGGCAGTGCAAAGGATGGCGCTCCTGCTGGGGGAAGGCGGGCATCAGCCCGATGCAACGGCCAGCTGTACCAGTCTCTCTTCTGACTAAAGCTGGCCAGGCACAGCCTCAGCACTGTGTGCCTCCTGTCCCAGTCTCTGGGCTGCTGCCCTGAAGGAGTTCTTTAGGGTAAAATCAGCTGGAAGGAGTCAACACCACTACCCCTCTAGGTCAGAAGGTGCTGAACCAGAGGGATTCTGGGTAGGTCACTCTGCAAGAGGGAGGGGAGTTGCTGCCCTGCCTGAGGCTCTCCCAGGCTTTGAAGAAGCCTATCCCAGTGATGGCAGTGGGCCAGGTGTGCTCCGGATCACAGACGGGGAGCAGGTGGCTGAGGTGGAGCTCTTTATCACCTTCATCTGGGCAGCTGTCCCCGCCAGGAGCAGAAGGCTGAGCAGAAGGGTAGTAGCAGTGTCACCTGAGGCTCTGTGACTGCAGCGACTTGCCCAGGACCCCAGAGCATCTCCGTGAAGAACAGTTTTGTTCACACGGCTCCATCTGCTCACAGCTGCAGCTGGATGTGTCCTATCTTTTCCAGGGACCAAGAACCAGGGATGTGGGCCAGCCCTGCTGAGATGTGAGGGTCCTCCGTGTGATTCTCACCTCTCGTTCCCTAATATGGCCCACTCCCCATCTCAGGTTGTCAGCTTCCTCAGGTCAGAAACCCAGGGCCCACAGGTGGGGCTCTCCCTGCAGCTCCGTGCTGGCTCCTGCCCACCCTGCTGTCCCATCCCCCGGTTTGCCCCTACAGTCTCTCCCTAGTGCCATTCTGAGCAAGGCCCTCCACTCCTAAGATCCCCTCGTGCCTCCCCGTGGCCCTCAGGACGAAGCCGAATCCCTCCTGCATCTCACCCTCTACTGTTTCCTCCAGGCCCCACACACAGCGCTACCCACAGCGCCACTGGTTTTCAGTTCCTTGTAAGGTCGTAGCGATGTTCTTTGCTGATGTCCAAGCCATTGTACAGGCTGTTCCCCCGCCTGAATGCTTGCTCCCACCACCACCCCACTTCCTTCACGCCTGCCCATCTTTTGACTCGGGGTTCTCACTTCCTTCCTTCAGTGCCCGCGCTCCTGTGTGTGCCCAGGGCTCGCTGACTTCTGCGCCACAGCCACTGTGCATTGAGGTGTGAGCACGGGTTCATGGTTGGGTCTCAACGCAAAGGATTTCCAGATCCTTGAAAACAAGTATCTCTTTGGGGCTCTGCGTTGACCCTACACGACTTAGCGCCCAGTAGGTGCATAATAAAATGTTTGTTGGATAGATGAAGGGGCAGGTGGTGATTGGATGGACAGGTGGATAAAGGAGTGGATGGGTGGATGGCGAATGGTTGTGTAAATGAAAGAATGGGGAGGCGGAGGAATGAGTGGATGGCTGAGTGCATTGGCTGGAGGCTGGGCGATACTAGGATGGAAAGATGGGTGCGCAGATGAATAATGGATGAGTGAGCGGTGCACAGATGCACATATGGACAGAGGCATTGTAACTACAGCGCTTTCTCCCAGGAGCTCTGTCATCTCAGAACAAACCTTTTTTTTTTTTTTTTTACCCCAGTACTGAGGACTGAACCCAGGGCCTTTGCTGTCTGCTACATCCCAGACATTTTTATTGCTTATTTGAGACAAGGTCTCACTAAGTTGCTGAGTTGCCTAGGTGAGGCTTGACTTTGTAATTCTCATGCCTCAGCTTCCCAAAGCCAGTACCACCAGGCCTGGTCAATTATTTTTATTATATTTCATTAGGGCATGTTAATATTACACAAGATGAAGGGGTTTGTTTTGGAATGTTGGTATATGTTTTTAACATGTTGTTACAGTTTGGATGTGGATGTCCTCACAAAACCTTGTGTGTTCAGAAGGTGATTGGATCATGGGGTTAATTGGATAAGGTGGATCAATCTTCTGATGATTATTGAATGAATCTATTGATGTTAGGATGCGGATTCTTGTTGGTGGGACAGTCACTGGGGACATGGCCGCCTTTGCTAGGTCAGCTTCCTGCTCTACTTCCTGTTTCAACGCTATGAACAGCTTTTTATTGGGCCAGATTCTCCACCATGCCCTTCCACCATTGCCACTGAGAACCTCGGAGCTGCAAGCTAACATAAACCTTTCCTCCTTTGAGTTGTGAGTGCCAAGTATTGTGTCCCAGCAGAGAGAAAGTGACTCTGACATATATCTTAATCAACTTCAATCCCTTTGTCCCCCCAACTTGTCCATGTCTCTGCCTTCCAGAAGTTTACCTCATGGTTTCCTATCCTCTGTTCTTTATTTTTTTATGCAAGTGTGTATTTTTAGGTCTCTCATATAAGAGAAAAAGTGATATTTAACTATGTATCTGGATAATTTCACTCATAATGCTTTCTAATTTCATCTATTTCCCTACAGATGACATCATTTCATTCTTCCTTAAGTCTAAAGAGTACCACAATAAGTGTTTTTTGATCCAGTGGGCCCTACCATTTCACAAGTCTACTGCAATCCTACTATGAAATAGGCAGAGAAATCCAACCAGGATCACTGTTTATTCTAGCTTCAACTTTCTGAGGGTTATGACCATTTTCTACCAACCAGAATTGCCTTGGTGTTAGCAGAGGGACTTTCCCTCAGCCACACGCCACCCCGTCAGCCTCCTGGCTCTTCATAGCACCTCTCCCGTAACTTCTCCTCTTCTGCTGACAACAGAAGACCTCTCCTCGACCCTGGCACCCCCACCACTGCCCTACTTTCATTCATGGCCAAGCTTCTCTTCCGTCCATCCTACGCTTTCCCCACTGCCATTTCCTCTCTGCCCACGTGGGACTTAGTGAGTCCTTAGCAATGTGACTTCCGGCCCTGATGCTCCTGCGAAGCCACTCTCAGGCCTTCCACGCTCCACAGCCACTCCCTGAACTCCCAGCACATGCTGCGGAGGTGCCCTCTCCAACCCTGGGTCCCAGTGCATCTTGCCCATTTCTGGCTGTGTAATCAAGAACTATTTTGTGACTCTCACCATCTTGCCTGTAAATGGGCCTCCTGATGGATTTCCACACTGGCACAGCAGGGAGAATTAACTGAAGTGCCAAACGTACAGCTCCTGGTCCCCAGCCAATTCAGCCACTCTCCCACCATTCCTGATGTGGACAGGCTTCCTCGCTAGGGTGGATGAAGGACTAAATTCTTCCCTGGGCACTCTGAGCATTCCTCTTCTCAGTGGTATCTTTGGGTCCTCACCATGGGTGGGCAGGGTCCTTGGCAATGGCATCCTTCAATTCACTTTATCAATTATGATCATCCATCTTTAAAGATGAAGAAATTTGGAGCCTCCTAGAGCAGTTTAATCCCACAGCTCAGAGCTAGCAAGTGGCAGAAGCCTGCTCAGTGCTGTATCTTAAGCTTCTTTCTTCTGTGACACTGGGAATTGAACCCAGGGTCTCATGGGTGAAAAGTGCAAACTCTACCATTGAGCTGCACCTCCTGCAGCTTTTTATTTTAAGACAGGATCTTGCCAAATTGCTCAGGCTGGCCTGGAAGTTGCAATCCTCTTGCCTCAGTCTTCTGAGCACCTGGCATTACTGGCATTTGCCACCACCCCAGTTCCCCTGTCATCTGTTTGCCCCTCCCTCACTTCCCCATGCCATCCACTCCAGACTTTTTCCCTTTGAGTGGATACTTCCTTAATCTGTGTCCTCAGCTCAGATCCTTGACTAGTCAGATACCCACACTGGGGCCTTGCCACTGCTCCGCCTGCCTGCCTGTCATTCAGCCCCTGCTTGTAGGCTAGCCAGCTCTGTGCAGCTCTGGGCCATGCAGAATCGTGAGCGCCTGGGAGGCAGTCTGCCCTTCCTGGTTCACGCAGCCCCAGAATTGAGTTCTCTTTTTTTCTGTTCTGGCCAGCGTCATTCCCCACCTCCTCATCTGTCCCACCCCCGGTCTGAAACTCTGTCCTCGATTCATGCCCTCCGGCCCCCACATGGCCTCCGACGAGATCTGCGTGGCTCTGTCTTCGGAGGATGCCCAGCTTTCTCTTCCTCTTCACTCCACCTGCTCTTCCTTCCCACCCAGACAGTCTCAGCAGTGGGACCTATTTCCTCCTCTCTCATCTCTAATGATAGCACCCATCCCACAGGACTGTGACTGATGGGTGTCTCCCACGGACAGCTCTAACCGTGGCCTCTTCATCTGGCTGTGATATCTGTCACCCCACTGATAGCCAAGGTTGATTTGGCTGATCTGGCTGGCTAGGTGGGTGTCTCCCTCCTCTTTCAGCACACCATCTGTCTCCCTCCCAAAGCTGCATGCTCAGTCCGAGAGACCAACCTTCCCCAACAGAGGAGAACTTTTCTTCCATCGAAGGTATATGAGTAGCTGAGCCCCCTGCTAGGATTTCCAAACCAGCTCTCAAGAACCATCCATGGCAGGCTGGGGGTGTAGTTCAGGGGTTAACGTGCTTGCCTAGCACGCACAAGGCACTGAGTTTGATTCTCCAGCACCACATAAAAGTTAGCTGGGTGTGGCGGTGCATGCCTGCACTCCCAGTATTTGGGAGGCTGAGGCAGGAGGATTGGCATGAGTTTGAGGCCAGCCTGGGCTCCATAGTGAGTTCAGAAGAAGAAGGAGAAGAAGAAGGAGAAGAAGAAGGAGAAGATTCACCAATGGCTGCCAGCTTTTGTCTTAGTTGCTTTCTTAATTGTTAATTGCTAGAACAAAATGTCCAACATCTTATAACTTAAGGAAGGAAAGATGTATTTATTTACTGAAAAAAAAAATCAAGGTCTCGCTCTATAGCCTAGGCTGGTCCTGAACTGACTCTGTAGCCCAGGCTGGCCTTAGACTCACCGCAATCTTCCTACCTCAGGCTCCTGAGTGCTGGGATTACAGGCATGCGCCACCACGCTCAGCTTTATGTGGTGCTGGGGAATCCAGCTCAGGGCCTTGCCCTTGCAAGACACAGGCTTTAACTGCTATGCCATTCCTCCATCCTGGAAAGATGTATTTAGCTCACAGTTTCAGAAGGTCTCACACAGTCCATTCATGGCTGGCCGGCAACAGAGAAAGCACGTGGCAGAGGCTGGAGACCTGCTCACAGCCCTGCAGACAGCAGCCAAGTCAGGCAGGAGCAGGCCTATGTTTGGAGACTCCCTCAAGGCTAGAGCTTCCCAGGAAGAAGCTGTAACCATGTTTCTTCTTCCTTTCTTTGCTTAGTTCAGGCTCCCAGTTGGGCCCCCACCCCCAGGGTACATATCTCTCCCTCACTTCCAGGCCCACAAGTCCACACCACACGTTTGAAAACTGTGCCTTGGGTGCCCCCCAATCTCAACACATGGACACAATTCCTCCAGGTGAAATACTAAGTCTCTTTGCCTTCTGGCCAGGCCCTGCCTTCCAACAGCATACCGTTCCACAGCTATCCCACTGCATCTAAGTGCATGAGGCTTTGGGGGGACACTCCAGATTCAAACTGTAGCACCGGGCCAGGTGGTGCACGCCTGCAATCCCAGCACTCGGGAGGCTGAGGCAGGAGGATGGCCATGAGTTCCAGGCCAGCCTGGGCTCCATAGTGAGTTCAGGACCAGTATGGACCATAGGGCAAAACCTGGTCTCAAAACAACAAAAACAAACAAAAAATTGTCAATAGCAGGGAAAGAACCATCAAGGGCTCCCTGCTTTCTCCCCTATCCAGCTGAACTTCCTCGGGCCAAGGACCCTCAGGGTGTCACACCTGTCGTCTGTGTTCTCTGCTCACTGTCCCCACCTGCAGGCAGCATCTGTGAGAAGCGGGGTGAGCCCTTCTCCCTGCCTGGTTTCCCTTCCCCCAAACTCCAGTCCTCTTCTCACTGCACCTTGGGCCTATTTGTCCTTATTTGGCATGCCATAAGAGGCCAAGCGAGGGAGGGGTTGCCATGCCACGGAGGGGTAAGGAGCAAAGCCTGGGTCCAGAAGCCAGCTTTGCCATATGGCTCCACCCTCAGCCTGTGGTGACAACCTGAGCTCAAAGTCACTTCTGCCTGTGAGCCTCAATTTCTACAGCTGCAATCTAAAATAATAATAGTACCATAGAAGGCTTCGGTTTGCATCACTGCCTTAGTGCCTATATTGGGCCGATTGCTTATGTTCCTGCTTTAAATATCATCTATAGGACCGCAACTCCTGATTTTCTCACGCAAACGCCAGGCTCGTGCCTCCAACTGCCACGTCGACATGCCAAGTGGGCACCTCCGGCCCCAAGTCCAAAGCTGAATTCCTGACTACCCCACCCCCATCCTTCCGGGTACTTGGGCCAGAAACTTGAGCGCTCTCCCGACGCCTCTTCCTCTCACCCGCCACTTCCCATCTGTTGGGGAGCTCTTCTGCCTTTAGATATATTCAGGAATTGGCATCCCTGCGTCACTGTACACCTCATGTGACGCCTCCCTCCACACATACCCCTGCAGCTTGTCCAGACCACGGCAGCCAGCGGGACCTCTGCTCCTGTGCCCGGAACGTCCCCGTGGTTCTGTCTTCACTGGAGGGCAAGCCAATTGTGCCACCTGCCCTCCACCCACCTCCCTGACTCATTCCCTCCTAGGGCGTTTGCATGGAAGCTATCTCCCACACACTTGCGCGACTCTCTTCCTGTGTCATTCAGGTCCTTGTTTAAATGTCCCCTTGTGCAAATCTATTTAAAATCACATTCTTTACCACCTCTCTCTCTGCTGTGGTTTTTCTTTCTCTTTCGTTGTGTTACTTACTAGTGTGGTTTGGATCGGGATGTATTTGGATGTCGTGGACTGTCTGCGGAAGCACATGCTGTTGGGAGATTGGGGCCTGGTCTGGAGAGATGGCCTACAGGCAGCTAGATTGGATTATAGGCATGTGGTGGGGGGTTACTGCACCTTCCACACTGGAAGGGGTGGAACACTGAGGCTGGACCCAGCAGGGGCAGATCACTAGGGCAGGACCTGGAAGTGTCTATGTGCTGCTACCTTCCTCTGGGAGGAGATTGGACTTAATGGGACTTGGCTTGTAATGTCATGAGAAGCTGCCTCTGCCATGTACCTCCACTGTTACCAACCACTTCTGAGTGGACTGTGACCTTCTGAAACTGTGTGGTAAAAATAAGGCATTCCTCCCCTAAATCTGTGGATATTGAGTATTGAGTCACAGCAATGAGAAAGTAATAGCACGCTTGGCATCCGCTAACACACCCCACGGTTCACCTGCTTCTGCTGCTCCTTGGCCTGGGCCCCCTGCGCCCCGATCTCATTTGTGGTGGGATGTAGGTCTCACGGGGCAGAAGCTCTTGTTTCTTTTGTTCAGTGAAGTATTATCCCCTCAACAGTACTTGTTCACGTGAATGAATGATTGGGGACGTTGTTCCCGAGACGGAGGCCCCGGCCTCTCTTCACAGACTCCCTCACACTAGAGCACTTGCCTCCTACCTCCCTTGTGCTGGGGCCTCAGGGCTCTGGGGTCTCACCCGAGACTTTAAATCTTTTATTTATTGCTAGACCTGACTCTTCCCCAGGAGCATCTACTTCTATTTCCAAGTTATTTCTGAGTCGGGTCCTTTGCTCCCGTGGCCCTGGGATAATTCAGGCCTCACCCCTCAGTGTGCGATGACAGAGCAGCGGGGAGTCAGAGGTTCGCTGTCCCTAGCCCGGCAGCTGCCAAGGGGCGGGGATTCCGCCTGCCAAATCGGACGCTGCTCGGGGCTCCCAAGAAACACGCGTTCAGCACCAAGGCCAGCGGCAGGAGTGTGGACGGTCGGGGTGGGGGGTTGGGGGGGCGGGAATGGGAGTCGGCTTTTCCCAAGCCTGGTGAACCTTGTCTCTTTGAAAGCCTGGGTATCTCACGCCTCCTTGTCCCCTTCTGGCCACTGCCAAGAAGCCACGGAGAGCGGAGCCGGGCGCATCAGTGTTGGGGGATTCAGTATGTGGCACAGTTTTCCCCAGAGGATGTGAGTTTACGCCCCTGGGGCTGAAGGCTAAGAAGGGGGTGGCTGCGTCTGTGCAGAGCCCAGACCTGGGAGGCCTGGGCCCCTAGAGATCTCCTTTTCGGAAAGAAGCCTGCCCCAGGGGCACTCTGGGCGCCGCCCCACGCGGTGGCTGTGCCTGCTGCAGGCCCCTCCGCCCCGCCTTGCCTGGGCTCTGTCCAGCGCTCTCAACTCATCGCTGCTGCTGCTTCTATTTTTAACTGAAACCAGAACTAGCCCATCCTCTCCAAAATCAACGTGGCGTTTTTACAGGCATCACATTGGACTTATGAGAGAAGATGGACATCTCCGGTTTCCCCTGCTCCCTGGTGCCATGCCCAGCCCCCACCCCTGTCCATCCCCCCCCCCCCCCCCCCCCCCCCCCCCCCCCCCCCCCCCCCCCCCCCCCCCCCCCCCCCCCCCCCCCCCCCCCCCGTGATTCCTGCTCTCCTGTCCTCCGCTCAGGCTACAGGTCGCAGCGGGGGCCCTGGACTTCTTTAATCACCTTCAGTGCTCTGGGGAGATGGCAAGGCAGTGAAGGAAGGAGGACAGAGAAGGGGTGCAGGTCCAGCAAGCGGGTGACTCCAGGCAGAGGCCCCTCAGGGTTGCTCTGGCTTAGGCACTCATGGGGCTGGGGGTGGAGCCTCACACCGAGGGAGGAGTGCAGTCAGAGACAGAGCGGCCTCTGCGAGCCCCACGTGCCTGTCAGCCAGGTGTACAAGTGTGCGACCCTCGTCTCTAAAGGCTCTAATACCTCCTAATCCTTCACGTATTACAGGAACTCAGCATCCATTAGGCCATACATTTCTTCAAATTTTGCTAATAATGTGCGTATGACTCTGTGTGTGTGTGTGTGTGTGTGTGGTGCTGGGGTTGAGCCCAGAGTCTTCATATTTGTCTTCATATTCAGCCCCTTTATTTTTGATTTTGAGATAGTTCCACGAAGTCACAAAGTTGCCCAGGCAGGGCTCCAACTTGTGATCCTCCAGCCACAGACCTCCCATTGCTGGATTACAGGCCTGCACCACTGGGGACTGGCATGTGTAGAGTATTTACAATACGTAATATAATGTGGATGTTGTGTGAAGTGTCATAGTGCAGTATTCAGGAAATAATGACAAGAAAAGGAGCTTGTACATGTCCCATCCAAATGAAAATTTTTTCTGAACTTCGATTCCCAATCATCTGGTGTGATGGCTTGGTTCTGGATGCCCCTCCTCTGCCAAAGCCTCACGTACTCGGATGTTGCAGATTACCCGTGGGCACTGCGTGCTGTTGGGAGGGGGGCCTGGCTGGAAGGGCTGGATGCCTGGGGCTCGACCTGGAGGGGTCGCCCTGCCCTTCCTCCTTCCTTGGCTTTCTGTTCTCCGCACCGTGAGCAGCTCTTTCTCTGGTTTCTGCCTCCACCATGCATTTCATCATTGACTGCTGCCTGTAAAAAGTAGACTGTGGCCTTCTGAATCCATGAGCTGAAAAGGACTTCTCCTTCCATAAGTTCTGGTGTCAGGTATTCTGTTCCAGCAACAAGAACATAACCAACCCACCTGGCTGTGTGGATGCACCAGCTGCAACACAGAAGGCTGATGGTGTGGTGTCAATTATGCACATCCTAAGCTTTATATTGGCACGATAATATTGTGCCTGTATTTCACGTCTGGTAGCACTGTGCCTGAGAGAAGCATTTGTATTGATTCTCACATGTTTTTTTTCCATCATTGCCTACTAATTTGTATAACTATACCACAAATAATCAATAAATAGTGAGGTTTCTGGAGTCAGGCTGTCAGCTGGTTGACTTTGGATAAGTTCTTCAACCTCTCTGTGCCTTTGTTCTCTTGCTCTAGAAAACGTGGCTCCTACAAATATGACCTCATCTTAGCACTATGGCAGGAATTACATGAGGAAACTCATTCAAAGACTCATAGCAGAACAGGGGCTGTAGCTGTAGAATGCATCTGTGCATCCCAGTAAGCACAAGACCTGGGTTTTATCCCCAGCACACACGCGCTCAAGCGCACCCCTTCCCCCCCCCCCCCACACACACACAGCAAAGGATCACAACAATGGCAGAGGGATAGTGAATCCTATGAGGAGGAGCCAAGGCCATATTCATCAGTGTCCCTACCCCATCACTCACCACACCCAGAAGGGAGCACCCTGGGACCGGGCTGATATCCCAGCTCCATCTATCTGATGGCAGTCATGACACACACAAGCCTCTGGAAACGGGTCCTGCAGGTGCAGTGAGATGGAGGTGGGTCAGGAGAACATCCACTCTGAGATACCTGTGACTTCAAGGTTTATGGATTACCCTCCACCTGCTTCTTCCTCTGGGGGCTTGGTGGACAAGGAGGACCTGGGAACGGTCCCTGCTTCCTAGGTATTCGGGCCAAATCTGGGAGGCAGGCCTATTTCTCCTTCTTTGGCCCTGGGGACCAAACCCAGGGCTTTTGTACAGAACTACATCCTCAGCTCTTTATTTTTTTTAGTTTAATGCAAGATCTCACCAAGTTGCTAAATTGCTAGGCAGGCCTTGGACTTGTGATCCTCCTGCCTCAGCCTCCCAGAGTGCTAGGATTACAGAAATGAATCACCACGCCCAGCTGGGAACCATCTCTTGATCAGGATGTGATGGTGGCTGGAGGGTCAGAGGGATTCAAGGGTGACCTGAATGAGTCTTCACAAGTGATCACTTTCAGTCTCTCACCTCCCTTGGAGCAGTAGATAATCTCCACTAGGAAAGGCCTCCACATGCATCTCCCCCATGGAGGGAGAGGTGGGCTCTCCATGAATGAAAAAGGGGACAGCACGGATACCAGGACAGAGACACCCAAAAGACACTTGTGGCTCTGGCCCTTCTCTTCACCCCTTCCAGGACCCATGGTGGCCACAGGCACACAGAGGAGACAGGACACACACACACACACACACACACACACACACACACACACACACACACGGGCCCTTATGGACCTTACAAAAGCACAGTGAGACAAGTAGGAACAGCCTGGTCACATGGGGGCTGTGACAGTCGCAGGGACCTACAGTGTCCACAGCAAGGAGCCTTCTTTAAACCAGAAAGGTGGGTCAGGCCTCCAAAGGAAGTGACATCTAAGCTGAGATCAAAGTGTCAGTAGGACTTGGCCAGGGCAGTAACTGAATAAATGATCCCAGACAAGGAGATTAATTTGAAGATACAACAGGAAATGTGTGCCAAGGGGTCAGGGAGGGGGCGAGGATGGGCCACCAGCAGCAGAGAAAGGAAGCTGGGGCTTGGCTAGCAGTGGGAGTCCTTGGGAGAGCCAGACAAGAAAAGTGCCCTTGTAGGTGCCCAGAGCTGTGCCAGGCTGCCTGGTTCCTGGGCCCGCTGGCCCGGCATGTTGGCTTCTTGGAGAATCTTGAAAGACTGGCTGAGCGAGTCATCCGGCGGGCGGCGGGCGGCGGGCGGCGTTGGTGCCCAGTTAGCATTCTGCTCCGTTTCCTCTCTAGTCCTGTGAAGCACATCTGGGCCCACAGCACCTCGAGACAGAGAAACTACAAAGCCTTTCTAATTTCATTATGAGAGGATGCCAGATGAACAGAGCCAACTGGCTGCCCAAGGGAGGGTGAGTGAGGGGGAGGGGCGCCGGCTAGACCCTGGACAGCATGTTCATCTCCGTTTCCAGCCCTTTGATGGTATTGTGCCGGCGACTGAAAAGCCCGGCAGCTTTCCTTCCTGGTTGTCACATTAAAAAAAAAAAAAAAAAAAAAAAAAAAGCTGGGCATCGTGGTGCACGCCTGTGATCCCAGCACTTGGGAGGCAGAGGCAGGGGGATTGCTGTGAGTTCAAGTCCAGCCTGGGCTCCATAGTGAGTTGGAGACTAGCATGGATTACAGAGTGAGACCTTGCCTCAAAAATAAAATCATTTAAAAGATTGTACTGGGATGCCACTGAGCATGGAGGCCCTAGGCTTAATCCCTGGTCACTCAACAAACAACCAAACAAAACAAAATACCACAAAGGTTCATGTCTTCTTCACACTGCATGTCCACATACATCAGCCAAGGCTCTTTCGTGTCTGCAAGCTCCACGTCATTCTCAGTAAAGGACATGGCCACTTGCGGCAGTGTTGGCAGATGTTGCTCCAGAAGTACTTTAAGCTCCAGTGAGTCAGATCTCTGCAATTGTGGTGCGTGCGTGTGTGTGTGTGTGTGTGTGTGTGTGTGTGTGTGTGTGTGTCTGTGCTTGTGTGTGTAGTACTGGCAATAGAACATCGTTCCTTGCCCTTCCTAGGCAAGCATCCTACCCTTTTAATTTTATTTAGAGATAGGTCCTCACTAAGTTGCCTAGTTGCTCTCTGGAACTTGGAATCCTCCTGCTTCAGCCTCCCCAGTAGCTGGAATTACAGAGCTGGGTCACTGTGCCTGGCTCTTCTCAGCACAACATGCTTTAACTTTATTAAACACACATGACTTTCACTCCCAGCTTACTGGCCAGAATGAGTCACTTGGCCCCCAATATCCCTGTGAAGGACAGAAAGAGGTACTGAGTCATAAGCCTCGGAGGCCACAAGCCAGAAACATCTGAAAGATCTGCCACCCTAGTGGAAAGACGTGAAGGCTTACAGGCTCGCCTTCCGGTCCCACGTTGTTGCATTAGTCTGGATTTGATTAATTGTGATTCATGGATTTTGACCTTGCCAAGTTCAAAGCCATTGAGAAGAGAAAACTAGTATCAATTTGACCAACATGTGTCAGGTTAGGGGAAAAAATGCTAATTAAAAATATTATCCTATGTGCTTAATGATACCATTACATTTCTTCACTCTGTTTTATTAAAAGCTAGAACATTTTATTACTTTATTTTTATTTATTTTGTGTGTGAGAGACAGAATCTCACTTAGTCCAAGCTTGTCCTGAAGTCACTCTGTATCCTAGCTGGCCTAGGACTCACAGCAATACTCCTGACTCAGCTTCCTGAGTGATGGGACTATATGTGTGTACCACCGTGTCTGCTTAATTCTTTATGGAGTGCTGGGGAATCAAACCCAGGGTCTTGTGTGCACTGGGCAAGCACCGTAACGCCCAGCCCTGCGTTACTTTATTGATATTCTGTAATGCTATAATTGAACAGTCTTTTCAGGTGCCCAATAACAAAAGCACCCAGAAATAGGATGCTTCAAGCTGGGTGCAGTGGTGCAGGCCTGGAGTCCTGATACCAGTGTTTGAGTGTGGAAGTGTCCCAGGTGCCAACCCCTGGTCTCAGCCATACTTCCCAAAATGCTGATCAATGAGAAGGGCAGGAAAGGACCTATTATCAGCATGACCATGGCTTGAAGGACAGACGCAGAGGGTCAGGAGCCAGGCCTGGGGGGGTTGGGGGGGACCGGCCTGCAACCCCAGCAATTAGGGAGGCCGAAGCAGGAGGATCAGGAGTTCGAGCACAGCCTGAGCAGCTCAGCAACTTCATGAGAGCCTGTGTCAAATACGTGATGAGAAAGGGCTGGGGTTGCAACTCCGAGCAAAGGTCCTGTGTTCAATCTCCAGTACCAGAAAAATGAACGCGGGGGCGGGTTTCAGGATCTGTGTTCCAGGGGCCACCAGAACCTTTGGGGGCTTACAGAAAAGGGGAAGAAGGCAAAGGCTGCCTTGTGCACCGCGGGCAGCACCTGTAGGCCTAGCCACGACTGGTCCTGCATGGAGTTGGGGGGGGGGGGGTGCTAAGGATGGGATGGTGCACAGGGTTCTACTTTTCCTGGAACCAGTGACTGGAGGTTTAGAACAATGACTAGAGACTCCTAGGTGCCGCTCCAGGGACAAACTGGCAATTAAAAGTCTCTGCAGAACTTTTTCTTCTTCTTCTTTTTGGAGACAGGACTTTTACTAAGTCGCTATATTGCCCAAATTAGGCTTAAACTTGTGATCTTCCTGCCTCAGCCTCCTAGAGTGCTGGGATTACAGGCACATACTGCCTTGCCCAGCTCATTAAAAAAATAATAAAACAAAACAAAAAGCCAGAACATTTGGCAAGGTTTACCTCCTGATATTCATGGTATCTTTACATACAAGAAGAGTCATTCTCCAAACGATTATTTGCCCCAAACCACACAACCAGATTGCCCCATGTCACATTCTGTTCCTGCTCTGCCAGAAAAAAAAGCTGCTGGTTGCAAGCAGTTCCGTCCTCCTCTCTGGTGTCGCCAGGATCCCCTGACAGAGAGAGAGGAGCGTCTTGTCCAGCGCACACTGGGTTCTGAAGTTCTCCTGGCTCAGAAACAGCGCCACCGCGAGTTCGTGAGACCAAAAAGCACCTTGGTGTGTTTCTGCTGTTGAACTTGGCTGCTGGCTGGGGAAAGCCAGCCTGGCATTAAACCCTGTGTTGTGTCCCTGCTGCTGCGTCATTGTTTACCCGGGAAAGCACATGACTGAGCAGAATTGAATGGGCACTGGTGACCTCAGGATTCTTTTATTCTTTTTCTTTTTCTTTCTTTCTTTTTTTTTTAGAAGGATCAGGAGAGCTTGTTAACGCAGTACCCCACTACCACAAATTACGCAGTCGAGTTTCCAGTGTCTGGGGAAATTGTAGGGGTCAGCACATCTGGAGGGCAATGGCTCAGTCTCGCCACCCTGGGAAAACCACCGTCGTGATCAGGGTATCTCCCCAGCTAGGTATAAATTACACACTTTCTGCCTTCCTTGGAGTTCTGGCACACACAGGAGCTTCTGGGCATGGCCACACACACACACTACATGCATACACATAAAACACAAGTGCACGTGTACACACACACACACACACACACACACAGTGCCTATTATTCAGGCTGAAGCTGGGAACTCCCCGCCACTCATTCTTGTTTCTCTGCCCAGCCTCATCCTTTTGGGGAATGCCCGGAGAGGAGGCACAGGAGGGGGATTCAGAGCAAAGGGCAGAAGGCTGGGAGCTGCCCCTGCTCCAGGGGCCTGGACAGCCAGGCGGGGTTGAGTGCCTGGTGCTGTGAGGTCTAACACTTTGGGGGCATTGAAAAAGACAAAATCAAGATGGAGTCCGTGATACTTACCACCTCCTTTGCGCTTACCCCTCCTCTCCCCCTGAGCTCATGACCCTAACCCTGCACCTGTGCCAGGAACAACCACAGTATGTTTCTGTGTACCCAGAGGTCGCCGCGGCTGATAGAGTGTTAAGTTTCTGTATACCCGGAAGTCTCCATGACTGATAGATTGCAAGCTTCTGTGTTTTCCAGAAGTCTCTATGTTCAGTAAGCTGTATATTATTAGATAGACGCATAAACTTCCTGATGTAGAAACCATGTATGCCCCATTTCTCTCTTGTTCTGCCAGAACCCCCCTTCTGTTGTGTGAAAAAATCCCCCTTCTTGCTTCCCTAGACTGTGAGTATAAAAACCCCTCACCCACGTTGTTCGGGGCTGGCTCCTTGTGTGGTCGGGTCCCAGCATACTGGGCTGTCTGGACAGTAAACTCTTGATCACCCTGCCTGTGAGTCCTGTGTGTTGATCCATGCTACAACAGCATGACAAATCTCATCTGGAGGACAGTGCGAGGTGGAGGCAGGAGACAAGGGGAGGGGACACACGGGTTGGGGGGTTCCCTTGGAAGGTGCACGTTCCCAGGCCCCACTCTCAAGTCTGAGTTCAGCAGGTCGGAGCTGGGGCTCAGGAGACTTCACTTGTAAGCATCAGTGATTTGCCTTTTCAGAAATGATGTTTAACATTCAAAAGACCCCGGGGTCATGGGCCAGCTCTGTTGCTTCCAGCTGTGTGATATCCAGCAAGTGCCACAACTTCTGAGAACCTTCTTTTCGTTGTATGTAAGATAGGATTGTTGTATGTAAAAACAAAACAAAACAAAGAACACCTTAAATAAATGAGGGCTCATAATTAGATCTAGAATGGAAACAGGGACCCTGAGGCGGGACCTCATGTGCCTAACAGGTAACTACACCTCTGCCTTCGTTTTATTTACCCTTATCAAAGCTGCTCTTTTATTGGTCTAGATTTGCCATACATAATAGTCACACTCATCCTGGGGGGCTGGCGTGTGCATACACTGCATCTTGATCCTTTTGGCGTCTGTCCCCCCTTCCCACCTCTTGCTCCCCACACACCCCTTTTCCCTCCCCACAAAATCTACCTCCCTGTTTTCTTCCATCACTCCTTTCTCTTACCCTTTTACTTGTTTAGACTTTGGTTTTCTCATATTAGAGAAACCACGCGATAGTTAACCCTCTGTGTCCCATTCGTTTCTCTAAGAGTGATGGTCTTAAGGTGCATCCCTTTTCTGACACGTGACTCAAATTTACCTTTCGTTCTTCTGTCCATTTCGTGTTCGGCTCTTATTACCCTACCCAACCTGGGGCCGACCCTGATGGCTCTGCAGGTGGATGGCACCACCACTTAAGGACTGTCTGTAATTCAAAGGTTGATTCATCTTTTTTTTTTAAACTTAACCCATCTGGTTCCCCTTCAAGACTGAGGACATCAAGAATAACTAAGGGACATCAAATTGCCTGCTTTTACAAAGTCCAGTTCTGGGCTCTCTGGAGTATGCCTGGAAGTCCATAGTCATTGTCCTGAACCTGCAGTCACCCCCAATTCCAGGACCAGCAAAGCCCTGTGGACCACCCTCAAGGAGGAGCCATCAACCCTTGGCAAGAAGGAGGCTGCCCTCTACCCCAGCGGGTGCGCCGGGGGAAAGAGCTGCCCATGCAGAGGATGAAGGTGGCTTAGAGCCTCACCGACCAGTCCTGAGATCCCAGCTCCCAGCCTGACCTTTCTGGCTACGCAAGCCCTACCCTTGCCTCTGCTCCCTTTTCTAGAAAACTTCGAAGCTTCTGTCAGCCCCTTGAAGGTAGATCTTAAATCTCTTCATCTTCCTAAGAGGGAGAGGTGGATTAAAGCCCCATCGCTGCCCACGGCCATTGCTTGGCTCCAGGACTGGCATCGTAGGACGGGTGGGTGAGTACAGTCTGTTGGGACCCCTGGAGCTGGGGCTTTCATCCTAAAATTCTGGTAACAGTATTACATAATAATGCCCCCCACCCCCCACCCCAAGCCAGGCTTGGTGGCACGGGCCTGTAATCCCAGCATTATGGAAGGCTGAGGCAGGAAGATTGCAAGTTATTTA
>PVKB01005672.1:0-88412 GCA_004027205.1 Ctenodactylus gundi | reverse complement strand
TCTGTAGCCCACGCTGGTCCTCAACTCACTAGGGTAGCCCAGGCTGGCATCAAACTCAGGACAATCCACCTGCCTCAGCCTCCCAAGTGCTGGAATTACAGGCGTGCATCACCATGCCCAGCTTTATGTAGTGCTAGAGAATCAAACTCAGGCCCTAACTGCTGTGCCATTCCTCCAGCACCCCCAGGCACTTTTATTTTATTTTATTTTATTTACTTATTTATTTGAGACATGGTCTTGCTCTGTATGTAGCCCTGACTGGTACTGAACTCACTGTGGAGCCCAGGCTGGCCTTGGACTCACAGCAATCCTCCTGCCTCAGCCTCCCAAGTGCTGGGATGACAGGCGTGAACCACCACACCCAACTTATATGGTGCTAGGGAATCAAACTCAGGTACTTAGCTCTTGATTTAGTGCTTGCTAGGCTGAGCCATTCCTCCAGCCCCTTAACTTTTTAATTTTGAAACAGGGTCTCCCCAAGTTGCTAAGTTGCCCAGGCTGGGCTGGAACATGCTATCCTCCTGTCTCAGCCTCCCAGAGTGCTACGACAGGTGTGTGCCACCATGCCCCACGGCAATCTCGGGAACCTTGGCTTAGGAAATTGGGTTCTAAACTGTGCTTCCCCTAGCCACTGGCTGTCGTCTGGGGGCTGGGAAAAGGGAAGACGGAGGAAAGCTACTCATCGTGGTGCTGTTGAAGCGTTGGGTGTCTGCAGGGATCCCAAGCACAGGCCTCAGGCCTCCCTGACCTAAGCTCCACCCACTGCACTACGCCTGCGTGGGGCAACGCAGGATGGACACAGAACTCAGTTTCCTCTGATGAAAACCAGCTTTAGATAACCTGCAGGAAAAGCCCTAGAGCCGGGCTCAGTGGTACATGCCTGGTAATTCCATCAACCTTGGGAAGCTGAGACAGGAGGATCCCTCACAAGTTTCATTTCAGCCTGGGTCACTCAGCAATTTAATGAGACCCTCTGTTGAGAGCCAGAAGGCTGGCTCGGCCTGATGACACAGTCCTGTCATCCCAGCACGCTGGGAGGCTGAAGCAAGAATGTGGCAAGTTCTAGCCTATCCCAAGAAATTTAGTGACTTAGCAGGACCCTGTCTTAAAATAAAAAATAAAAATGGGCTAGAAGTGTAGCCCAGAGCGAAGGCCCTGAGTTCCATCCCTACTACCACAAAAATAGATAAAGCCAGCTGTAGTGGCCCACAGCTGTGATGCCAGCTTGGGAGGCTGAGGCAGGAGGATTGCCATGTCTTCCAGGCCAACCTGGGCTATATAATGAGTTCTGAACCAGCCTGGATGATAGAGGGAGACTCTGTCTCAAAAAATAGATAAATAAACAGACAGGATCTTGCCAAATTTCCAGGCTAGGCTTGAAACTCCAATCTTCCTGCTTCAGAGGACCTGGCATGACAGGTGAGCACCACCGTGTCTGACTTCGCGAATCATTCATCCGACTTGTGGGCCTGTCACCCCAGCACTGGGAGGCTGAGGCAGGAGGATGGCAAATTCCTGCCCAGCCTGGGCAACTCAACTCAGTGTCTTAGTGAGACCCTGTCTCAGAGTCAAAAACAAAAATAGGTGGGGTGTGGAATTCAAGTGAAAGCCCTGGGCTCGATCTCCAGTACCACAAACTATCAAAGTCAGTCAAATGAAAGGTGCTAAGATATAGCTCAGGATGAGGATTCCGGGTGCATTACTCAGTATTGCAAAACAAAAAATAAGGAGTAACACTAAGCGCGGTGGCACAGTCCTGGCATCTCGGCGTGTAGGGAGGCCAGCGTAGGGGATGCGTGACGTTCAGGCAACTAGGGCAGCCTGATCGCAAAACAAATTTTTTTTTTAAAGACTGGGGGTGTAACTCAGTGGTTAAAGGCCTGCCTAGCAAGTGTGAGGCCCTGAGTTTGATTCCCCAGCACCACATAAACCCAGCATGGTGGTGCACGCCTATAATCCCAGCACTTGGGAGGCTGAGGCAGGAGGATTGCCATGAGTCCAAGGCCAGGCTGGGCTCCCTAGTGAGTTCAGGACCAGCCCGTAGTATAGAGCAAGATCCTGCCTCAAAAGGAAAAGAAAAGGGCTGGGCTCAATGCTGGGTACCAAGAATAAATAGATAATTCAGACAGACAATAGCACATGTTGGCAAGGCTGTAGAGACCGCTGACCCCTCCACAGCTGTTTGGAACAAAGCACACACAGCTGCTTTCCAAAACTGCCCAGGAAGCAATGCCCAAGAAAGTAAAATATGGAGCTATCAAGGACCCAGCAGATCCGCACCTAAGGGTCTGCCCAACAGAAGCAAAACTTTCTGTCACACCAAAACTACAGCGGGAACCTGCACAGAGCTGTAGTTTATAACAGTGTGAAATGGAAACAGCCCCCGCGTCCAGTAGGAACTCACCAACACAAAAATACAGCAAGGTCCACACTGAAATACCACTCGGCCAGGAAAAAGAGCGAGGCTCTGACGCATGCCACATGGGCGGACTGTCACGCTCAGTGAGAGGCCAGAACAGCAGGGCACGCAGGACGTGACTCCACAGGTGGAAAACACTAGAGCTGGCAAAATTAGAGACAGGAAGCGGGCTTGTGGGTGCCAGCGGATTGGGAAACGCATGGTGTGGCCCAGCCCATGGCGCAGCGCCGCTTTAGGAAGGCAACGGTGGGACCTGTCAGGAGCTGCCAAATGGCATCCTTTCTCTTTGCGACAGACCTCATTCTGAAATCAGGCTGATCCTGAGCTCATTGTGGAGCCCAGGCTGGCCACCCACACGTGGCAATCCTCCTACCTTCCTTGGCCTCCCAGGGGCTAGGGTCACAGGCGTGCGCCTTCAGGCTCAGCCTATGTGATGCTGGGGAATAGAACCCCGGGCCCCAGGCTTACTAGGACAGTGCCATTCCTCCAGCCCCTGAATCGTGGACCTCCAGAAGGTGAGCCAGAGGCCGGGCGCTGTCCCATGAACACTCAGGACCTGCCGCCTCCGAGCTCCAGAGAAGCCTGGGCAACGGAGCGACCGATCTACAACGCGAGACCCTGTCTCAAAATAAATAAATTAATGAGTACATAAATAAATTAAAATGTAAACAGCAACCACAAGGCCTGGAGATGCACTCTGTGCCCAGGCTGCGGGTCCAATCTCCGGCAACATGAAAGGAAGGCAGGCAGAGAGGGAGGAATAAGCAGACAGATGAATAAAAATATAATTTTTAGACAATCCCAATGGCAACGGCGGAAGGGAGAGGCGAGGCCTGGGGCAGGGACGTCGCTCTTGGCCCTCCAGTTGGCAGGTGGCGATGGAACGCTCTGCTCGTCCCCCGCCCCAACACCTCCACTCTTTAAATAATTGAACACGTGCAAAAGGTTTTATTTTCACCGGGCCTGGTGGCGCAGGACTGTCATCCCAGCGTTCTGAGAGGCTGAGGCAGGAGGATCGCAAACTCAGGCCCACCTGGGCAACTCACAGACGTTCTGCCTCAAAATCAAAATGGTCTGGAAACGCAGTGGAGTGTGAACTCCTGGTATCGCAAATAAATGAACCACTATGAATAAGGAAATGATGGTGCTAATAAGCACATCCTCCAGCATCACAGGAGCCAGGTGTCGGCGCACACCTGTCATGCCAGCACTTGGGAGGCCGAGGCAGGAGGTTTGCTGTGAGTTGGAGACTAGCCTGGGCTTCACAGTGAGCACTGGACTAGCCCAGACTACAGGATGAGATCTGTCTAAAGAAAAAATAAAATAAGAACCGAAAGAAGGGCTCAGTGGTGAAAGTGCTTGTCTAGCAAGTTCAAGGCCTTGGGTTCGATTCCCCAGCACCACATAAACTGGGCATGGGCGTGGTGGCACACATCTGTAATCCCAGCACTCAGGAGGCCGAGGCAGGAAGATTGTCATGTGTTCGAGGCTGGCTGGGCTCCATAGTGAGTTCAGGACCAGCCTGGACTGCAGAGGGAGACCCTGCCTCAAAAGAATACATAGATAAGTAAGTTAATTAATTAATTAAATGAGCTCAGGAGAGGAGCTACACCGGTTTGTGGATATTGAAATATGTCAGAGCCGGTCGTTGCCTGGATGCCCCCCATCCCACCCACCGAGTCCCCGGGGACAGGCCTGAGCGCCGTGGAGAAAATGCTTGGGGGGCCTCTGAGCTCACAGACGCGGGGGACGTTGGGCTTTCCGCACATCCGGGTGGCGGGGAACAAGGACGTGAGCTCAGCATGCGGGACCGCAGCTCGGTGTTCCCGTTGGGGCGGCGGGTCCGCAGACCTGCACGGGCTGTATGCATCTGTCTCGGGCCTCTGTCTGCCCGAAGCTTCGGTCCCCCATGACTGTCCCCAGCTGCTCTGGGCCACCCTCCCTTCAGCTGGGACGGAGTCCCACGTGGGTTGTGCAGGCAGTGGCGAGCAGCAGGCCTTCCGCACAGATGTCCCCGCTGTGCCGGGCTGGCTCCCGCCAGCACAGGGACCCACCTGGGCTGACTCTGCCCTGCCCTGCGAGGTGGGGACACGCGCGGCTGTCACGCCTGAAGGAGCTCCTGGATGGGAGTGGGCAGAGGCCAGGGATGCTGCCAGCGCCCTGCTGTGCCCAGCATGTCCCACCCCAGAAACTGACCTGCACCTGTGCCTCGGGAGAGACCCTGGCTGCTGGACCCAACGGGGTGCTGTGTCCCCAGTCCCCCCCCCCCCCACCGCCTCACTGGGTCACTGCATCGATCCCCTCAGGCAACTGTGTCCACGCTGGGAGGAGGGGACATCTCCCCCTTGGCATGACCAGGCAGCAGCACTCCAGGAAGCTGAGGCAGGAGAATTTCAAGTTTCAGCCCAGCCTGGGCAACTGAGTGACTCACAGATAGGACTGGGACACAGTCCAGCAGTTAGGACGCTAGCTTAGCAAGCGCCATCCCCGGGCGTGGCGGCACACGCCTGTCCTGCCAGCACTCGGGACTCAGAGGCTGAGGCAGGAGCATTGCTGTGAGTTTGAAGCCAGCCTGGGCCACACAGGGAGGTCAGGACCGGCCTGGGCTGCAGAGCGAGACGACCGTCTCTAAATAAGTAAGTGGGCTGGGAGGCAGCTGCAAGTTACACACACACACACACACACACACACAGTGAGCAGGGTGTGCGGGCAGGACCCCAAAGAGCGAGGTCCCTGTGTCTCCATTCCTGCGACGCCCCGGCTCCCCGCAGGCGGGACCCCGCGAGGGGCGGCAGGCGCCAGGACAGGGCACCGGGCTCCCGTCGCCGGCGCCGCCTGCGAGCGGCTGCCACGTGGGCCGCGCCGCCCTGCCGCTCTGCGGGTCGAGGGCTTCGGTTTCACTTCAGTCCCGTCCCGGGTTTCGCTTTCAGGGATGGGGACGGGGACACCGGAGAGGGTCGGGCGGGGCGGGGCGGGGGCGGGGCGCGGCCAGGGCTGGCCTTGCCCTCTCTGCGCCTTTGCTGACCTCGTCCCTGTCAAGGTCACAGGGTCAGCGTCACGCTCTCCCGGGTGCCCTTGAGCGGGAGGGGGGCCTCCCACCGGGCGCGGAGTGACCCACCCGCAGCAGGACGCCGGGACATCCCAGGGCAATTCTCGGTGAGGCTAATCACCCCACCCGCGTCCGTGGGGAGAGGCGGGGCGAGGGCAAAGGCAGAACAGGGTGTCAGCAGCTGCCCGTCCAGAGAGGGACCCGTGTCCCAGAAACCACCTGACACCACCGGGAGGAGGACCCGGGTGGAGTCCAGGTCCTGAGTTCACCTGCTGCCTGTCTTCCTACACCCAGTTCAGGGAGCCAAAATCCATTTTCTTGTCTCCCTGGCACGCTTTTGCTTTTGCTTTTTTTTTTTTTTTTTTTTTTGAGGCAGAGTCTCGCAGCCCAGGCTGATCCTGAACTCACTATGGAGCCCAGGCTGACCTTGGACTCATGGCAATTCTTCTGCCTCTGCCTCCCAAGTGCTGGGATTACAGGCACGCGCCACCACGCCCGGCTTTATGTGGTGCTGGGGAGTTAAACTCAGGGCCTTGGCTTGCAAGGCAAATGCTTTAGCCACTGTGCTGTTCCTCCCACCCCTCAATATTTTTTTTCTCTTTCTGGCACTCCTGGCCTTCACATTGAGCTATATCCCTAGTCCATTTTAATTTCAATTCTCTACTTTTTTTTGAGACAGGGTCTTGCTCTATAGTTCAGGCTTCTCCGGAAATCACTACATAGCCCAGGCTTGTCTGAAACTCACAGCGCTCTTCCTGACCCAGCCTCCTGAGCGCGGGGATTACAGCAGTGTGGCACCAGCCCGAGTGTACATTGTGCCGGGCCTGGCACTTGCTGGGCAAGGGCTCTAACTGCTGTGCTGTTCTGCCAGCCCTACTTTTCTTTTCTTTTTTTTTCCTCCCAGGCAGGATCTCACTCTGTAGCCCAGGCTCACCTTGAATTCATGGGAATCTTCCTGCCTCAGCCTCCCAAGTGGTGGGATACAGGCCCATGCCCCATATCTGCTGGTAAACCCAGTTCCGCATGTCCCGACCCATCCTGCCACCACCCTGTGGCTTGGGTGTGGGCCTGGGAAGGGACACATTTCTGCCTGGGCCGTGGGCTGTGCTCAGGGCAGGCAGCCTCACAAGCCTCGTCGAGGTTGGCCAGGAGTTTAGCGACAAGCCAGACAGGGCAGAGGAGTCACAGACCACTAACATCTGGTAGGAGCTGGGCCCAGAGGCACCGGCCTGTCGTCCCAGCGCTGTGGGAGGATGAGGCAGGAGGATTCTAAGTTTGAGTCCAGCCTGGACAACTTAAGAATTTAGGGAAACTCTGCTGCATAATAATAATAATAATAAAAGTGTTTGGGGGGCTGTAGGTCAGCATTAAAGTGCTTGACTAGGGGAGGGAGGAATGGGTCAGTGATTACAGTACTTGTCGAGCAAGCGCTACATCCAGCGCTAAGTACCCGAGTTGATTTCCCAGCACCACATACGCTGGGCACAGTGGCGCACACCTGTCATCCCAGCACTGGGGAGGCGGAGGCAGGAGGATTGCCGTGAATCCAAGGCCAGCCTGGGCTCCATGGTGAGTTCAGGACCAGCCTGGGCTACAGAGCGAGACCGTCTCAAAAAGAAAGAAAGAAAGACAGAAAAAAAGGAAAGAAAGGAAGGAAGGAAGGAAGGAAGGAAGGAAGGAAGGAAGAAAACAGTGTCCTGAGCTTGCTGTGTGTGCGTGCTGGCAGGCAGAAGGGCTGAGAGTTCAAGCCCTCCATAGGCAATTTATTAAAACCTATAAAAAAGAAAAAGAAAACCACTGTAAGATGCAGAGCCAGGAGGAAACATGGAGGAGGGATGCCCAGCTCTGCGGCCTCACGGCAGCCCTGGTCGTCCCCTCTTAGGCCACTGGCAGAGCCCAGGTGCGGTACGGCCTGGAGGTGAGCAGGAACAGGGGAAGACAGGGGAGGCGGAGAAGCGGAACTTCTGTCCTTGGGGCTCCCTCAGGTACTTCCGGGTCTTTCATGTGGCGGGAGAGGGAGCGCCCCCGTGGGCGTGGGGGGGCGGTGGGGCTGCCCCCTGCCTCCCCAGGCCCGCCAGGGTGTTCCCGACTCTGGACCAACCAGTCCTGTGCACCACGGCTTCCCCCGCCCCACTCGCTGCCTCAGGGCCTGGTGACAGGTGGGGCGGGGGCCAGGAAGCGGGGTCCTGCGGGGTCTGTCTGGCTTGCTCGCTGTTTGGGTGCCCAAGATCCACCCACACTGGTGCCAGGATTTGCTCCCTTTGCAAAGCTGAGTAATATGCTGTGTGTAGCCAAGTTGTCCGTGGACACTCGGTTCCCTTCCCTGCACTGGCCACTGAGTTGTGTCCTTGTAGCCACAGGTGCATGGACTGTGTGATACTGGGGATGGAGGACATTTTTATTTTATTTTTCTTTACTTTTTTTTGAGA
Organism: Ctenodactylus gundi; assembly: GCA_004027205.1. Taxonomy (NCBI): domain Eukaryota; kingdom Metazoa; phylum Chordata; class Mammalia; order Rodentia; family Ctenodactylidae; genus Ctenodactylus; species Ctenodactylus gundi. Next base: position 80,515 of record PVKB01005672.1, on the reverse strand, counting down.
CAGGGTCTCGCTCTGTAGCCCAGGCTGACCTTGGACTCAGGACAATCCTCCTGCCTCAGCCTCCTGGGAGCTGGGGATTACAGGTGTGCGCCACCATTCCCAGGTAGTTATTGTTTTTGAGACAGGGTCTTGCTGTTGGAGTAATGGCACAGTGTAAAGTGCTTGCCCTGAAAGCACAGGCCAGGAGTTTGATTCCCCCGTACCACATAAAGCTGAGCATGGTAGTGCACACCTGTGATCCCAGCACTCGGGAGGCTGAGGCAGAGGGATTTCTGTGAGTCCAAGGTCAGCCTGGGCTACAGAGCAAGACCCTGTCTCAAAAAGAAAATAGAGAGAGAAAGGAGAGTAAGAACACAGGGCTGGGGACTAGCAAGCAGCTGGCCCTTGGGCTGTGCAGGGTTACATACATGCCCTGGTCTGAGTAGTGTCACCTGCTGCTTTCTCCCAGTGTGGCTCCACATTCTAGGTGACCCAGACTCTTTACTGGGCTGGTAAGTTGATCCAGGCTGGGCTCAAGTTTGGGATCCTTCTGCCTCGGCCTCCCAGAAGGCTGTGGCCTGGCTCTGTCATCCAGGCCAGTCCTGAACTTGCTGTGGAGCCCAGGCTGGCCTTGAACTCATGGCAACCCTCCAACCTCAGCCTCCCGACTGCTGGGATTACAGGTGTGCGCCACCACGCCTGGCTTATGGGTGCTGGGGAATCAAACCCAGGGCCTTGAGCTTGCAAAGCAAGCACTTTAACTCTTGTACCACTCCTCCAGCCCTTGCAGATTAACCCAGCCCATTCTGGAGCAATTCACATTGTCAGAGACAGAACAGAGGCTGGCAGAGGCGGGTCCTACCTGGGGAGAATTCCACAGGGTGAGCTGGGCGGGTGGTCACCCATGACCCCAAGTTATTAAATCAAATACTGAGCTGGGGTGCGGCTCAGCAGTGCAGGACCCTGCACAAAAACAAACACAATCAGAGCCTGGTATGATGGCACGTGCTGTCATCCCAGCAGTCTGGGAGGAAGCTCTCACCTTTGGGCCCAGGCAGGTCTACACGGAGCCTGTCTCAAGATTAAAAGAAGAAGAAGAAAAAAAAACACCTGGGAATGCAGATCAGTGCAAAGTCCCTGGGGTCACTCACCAGTGCCACAACAAAGGGAAGAGGCTATAGTGAGGGTAGGAAGCCGGGCGACATGGCACATGCACATAAGAAAATACCAGTGAGCCGGTCCCAGAGGTGCACACCTGTCCTCCCAGCATTCTGGGATGCTGAGGCAGGAGGATCACAAGTTTCAGCCCAGCGTGAGTAACTTAGACTCTATCTTAAAATCATAAAGTAGGGATGCAGCTCAGTGAAAGGCCCTGGGCTTGGTCCCCAGCACTGCAGAGCAAACAAAAACTGAGTGTCAGTGCGGCACACACTTCCAGGCCCCCGCTCATGGCCAGCGGCTGTTCCCTCCTATATTTTTGCCAATATAGTGCCCTCTTCACAACCTGCCGCACTCCTCCACCTTCTTCACGCTCGTAGAGAAGAAAAAAAAATTTTTTTGAGACAGGGTCTTTTGCCCAGGCTAATTCTGTTAGACTCAGGGCAATCCTCCTGCCTCAGCCTCACAAATGCCGGGGTTAGGTGTGTGGCCCCACGGCTGGCTTGGAATTTATTTATTCATTATTATGTCTGTGGTACTGAGGCTTCGAACTGAGCTACATCTACTGTCTCCTTCCTTTTTTTTTTTTTCGAAACAGAACCTTGCTCTCTGGTCCAGGCTGGTCCTGAGCTCACTATGTAGGCCAGGCTGGCCTTGGACCGGAGTGCTGGAACGACAGGCGTGTGCCACCACACCCAGTCTATGTGATGCTAGGGAGCTGAGCCTGGGGCCTTGAGCATGCCGGGCAGGAGCTAACTGCCGAGCTATGCCTCTCGCTCCGCCTGGCTTGTTTCCCTGGTGCTGAGGAGCCGCACTCAGGGCGCTGTGCTTGTTACACGGTACAGGAACCAAGATCAGGTACTCCGGACCTGCCCGTACTCGCTGGCCCATGTTGCTGGGGATGGAGCCCATGGCTTCCCGCTGAGCTGCACCTCAGCTCATTTATATTTTTACTTACTTTTGAGGCAGGTTCTCACTGGGGAGCCCAAGCTGGCCTCATGCCAACCCTCCTGCCTCAGTCTCCCAAATGCTGGGATTACAGGGGTACAGCACCAGGACTGGCTAATTTTTATCTGATGCTAGAGTGTGGAACCTCTGAGCTGTGCCCTGCCTTCTCATTTTTAGTTTCAATTTTGAGACAGGGCCTCATTGGATCATTAAGTGGCCCAAGCTAGGTTGGATTGGGATCCTCCTGCCTCAGTCTCCTGGAGGGCTAGAATTACAGGCCTATGTCTCAGGGCCTGGCTTTTTTTTTTTTTTTTTTTTTTTTTTTTTTTTTTTTTTTTTTTTTTTTTTTTTTTTTTTTTTTTTTTTTTTTTTTTTGAGACAAGGTCTTGCTCTGTAGCAGACTGGTCCTGAGATATGTAGCAATGCCTCAGCCTCCGGTGCACTGGGATGACAGGGTGCACCACACCTGGGTTTACATGGTGCTGGGAATGGAAGCCAGGGCCTTGTGCTTTCTAGGTAAGTGCTTTAACCGAGTTATGCTCCAGCCCTTGTCTGAGTTTAAAAGTGAATTAATAAAGACTGGAGGGATGGCACGGTGGTTAAAGTGGGTGCTCACCTGGCAGCACAAGGTCCAGAATCTGAATTTCCCAGCATGTGAACTGGGCGTGGTGGTGCACTCCTGTGATCCCAGCAATTGGGAGGCTGAGGCAGGAGGACTGCCTAAAGTTCCAGGCCTGCGTGGGCCATGCAGTGAACACATTTATTATTTCGAAATTTTTTTCTGCAGTGCTTAAGATGGACACCAACGCCTTTGCATTACAGTACATTATAGCCTTTTTCTTTGAGGCAGGGTCTCGCTCTGCAGCCCAGACTGGTGCTGAACTCACTGTGGAGCCCAGGCTGGCCTTGGACTCACGGCAATCCTCCTTCCTCAGCCTCCCGAGTGCTGGGATTACAGGCGTGCACCACCACAGCCATCTTATGTAGTGCTGGGGAACTGAACCCAGAGCCTTGCGCTTGAAAGGCAAGCACTTTCACCACTGTGCCATTTCTCCAGCCCTTCATTCATTTTTAAAATTGTGAGACAGGGTCTCAAAACAAGGCTAAGCCTCCAAGGCGCTCAGCCTGGGCTCCAAACAGGTGGTGCTTATTTATTAATTTTTATTCTTTGGTGTGTTTATGACAAAAATCTGGAGCTGAAAACCACCGGTGGTAACAGGGTAGTCCGTGTCGGCTTCTTCTAACCCAAGTGTCAAAAAAGAGCAAAGTGGGGCTGGAGGAGCAGCATAGCATTAGAGCACCTGCCCGGCAAGCACAGGGCCCTGTGTTCGATTGCCCAGCACCACCCAAGCGGGATGTGGTGGTGTAGGCCTGTGATCCCAGAATGCAGGAGGCTGAGACAGGAGGACTGCCTTGAGCTCAAGGCCAGCCTAGGTCCTGGCCACATAGTGAGTCCAGGCCCAGACTGGTCTATAGAGCTAGACTGTCTTTTAAAAAAAGCACAAAGTGATAGTGGGTCCAGAGGCGCAGGCCTGCCATCCCAGCACTCTGGGAGGCTGAGGCAGGATGACCAAAAACTTGAGTCCAACCTGGGTACCCTAGCAACGACACAAAGGGTCTCACTGTAGCCCAGGCAGGTCCTGAACTCACTGGCCTTGGAATCACGGCAATCCTCCTGCCTTGGCCTTGGGAACGCTGGGATTACAGACCTGCGCCACCATGCCTGGCTCACGCGGTGCTGGGCAATGGAACTTGGGTACTTAGTGCTGGACTTAGTGCTCAGCGGTTTAACCGCTGAGCCATCCCTTCAGCCCCTCAAAAAAAATTTACAAGGCTGAAGCTGCAGCTCACTGCAAATCTCCACTTCTGAAAAAAAACAAGCAAGGAAGCTTGAGAGTTTCGGAGAACCAGCAGGCTCAGCCCTGTGCTCTGCGGCCAGCAGCGGGGCACTGGGGGCCGTTTCTGATCCTCAGGAAGTGCGCAGAACGCCAGGGAAGTGGGCGGGGCGTCCCTGCCTAGCGGCTTCCGTTACTTCCTCCTGGTGGCCAGGCTTGGGGGCTGGGCCCGGGCACTGCAGAGACCTCAGGGAGGCCCTGTCTGACACCAGGTGACCTGCAGGGAGTGGGGCCATACTTCTGCCGCTTTTTTCTCTTTTCTTTTTTGCAGCACTGGGGATCAAGGCCAGAGCCTTCACAGGGCTCTGCATCCTCAGCCCACTTTTAAAAATTGTTTTGGGGACAGGATCTCACTAAGTACCTAAGTTGCCCAAAGCAGGCTCTAATCTGAGATCCTCCTGCCTCAGCCTCGCAGAGTGCCGGGAGGTCGGGCCTGCTCATCTGGGCGCTGCCTCCCTGCTTCCGCTTGCACCCAGCAGAGGCTAAACGGATCAAGGACCCGAGAGGGTGAACAGCCAGTGCAGCTGTTCCAGATCGGTGGGGCGGGCAGCAGTGCCAGGCCGGAGTCCTGGGGGCCACCTGTGGTGACGTCCTGCTGCACCTGCCGGTTCCACACCGCATGGGGGTGGGGAGCCAAGCACTTCCTGTTTGCAGGGCTGCAAAAAACTGCCAGGCCCTGTGGGAAGAGGCGGTGCTCGCAGGGCTCCACGGAAGAGGGGACCTTCGGCACGGCACCCACGGGCCTCGGGCTGCAGGAGAGCCGCCTCCTCACCCTGGCCACCCCAAGCGGGCAGCTCCCGCCCCAGGGCCCTCCGGCGAGCACCCGAGGGGACGTGACAGACACACAGACGGCACAGGTCGTGTTTTCTTCCCTGTTTTGTCATTTTTAGACCTAGATAAGCAGGTTCCTGATGGTGACAGGAGCCGTGTCGCCGCGTCCCTTGGGGGTGCAGCCACATGGCTCCTGGGCCTGGCACCGAGCGGGCAGTGGGCGCGGATGGCGCTGTCACACGGCCGTGCGCGTGGGCGTGCTAGGCTGGTTGATTCGCAGGGTTTTGCACAGCCAGCCGGCGAAATCCACCTCCGCCACCTCGGAGCGCTTGATGAAGGCGTGGCCCTAGGAGGGAGGGCGGGGAGTGAGGGCCAGTTGGGGAGGCAGGGAGAGAGAGGGGTACGGCCCAGGGGTACGTCACTACACCATCTGGGAGGCTGAGGCAGGAGGATCACAAATTCAAACCCAGTGTGGGAAACTTAGCAAGACTGTCACAAAACCAAAAATGATGGGGCTGGGGCACAGCTCAGCAATCATAGCCCTTTCCTAGCAAATGGAAGACTCGGGGTTTGATTCCCCAGCACCTGTATGGTGGCACCTGTGCTTCAGGAGGCTGAAACAGGAGGGTTGCCATGTGTTCGAGGCCATCCTGGGCTTACTAGCCTTGACTACAGACTGAGACACTGACAGAAAAAACCCAACAGGGATGGGCGGGAGTCCAGGGCACAGCTGAGCGGTTAGTGTGCTCGCCCAGCACACTCAAGGCTCTGGGTTCAGTTCCCCAGCACCACACAAGCCAAGCACAGTGGTGCACACCTGTGTCCCAGCACTCGAGAGCGGAGGCACGAGGACTGCTATGAGTCTGATGCCAGCCTAAACTACATCGTGAGTTCAGGACCAGCCTGCCAGCCCAAATTACAGGGCAAGACCCTGTCACAGACAGCGAGAGACGCAAGGTGCTGAGCAGTCCCTGGCCTCCACTGACTCCACGTGCCCAGCGTCCCAGGGGCACAGGACCACCCCGTAAGAATCCCCCAGAACAGCTGCCCACAGGTACTATCCAGAATGCAGAACCTGTCACCAGGCTCCGGAGTCCCCAGAGAGCGACTGTCCCCGACTTGTAAGTGGTTCTTTCTTTCTGAGACAGGGTCTCACTCTGTAGTCCAGGCAGGTCCTTCTAAACTCACTAAATAACCCAGGCTGGCCATGAGCTCAGGACCAGCCTACACTACAGAGACTTGATCTCAAAAAAAAAAAAAAAAAAAAAAAAAAAAAAAAAAAAAAAAAAAAAAAAAAAAAAAAAAAAAAAAAAAAAAAAAAAAAAAAAGAAGAAGAAGAAGAAGAAGAAGAAGAAGAAGAAGAAGAGGAGAAGCTGGTTAACATATTCTGGGTGTGGTGGTGCACATGCCTGTAATTCCAGCACTCAGGAGGCTGAGGCAGGAGGACTGCCATAGCTTTAGGAACAGCCTGTACTACAGAGTGAGTTTGTCTCAAAAAATTAAATAAATAAAGCCAGGTATCAAGGCACAGGCCTGTCATATTAGCACTCTAGGAGGCTGAGGCAGGAGGGTTGCAACTCAAGCCCAGCCTGGGCAACTTAGTCACTTAGCAAGACTGTCACAAAATACAAAATAAGGAGGAGCCAGAGATGCAGCTCACTGCAAAGGCCCAGAGCCTCCGCTATGCTACCTTTGTGTCACTACAGGGAGCAGGCAGGGATTGTCGTGCAGCCACATGACACATGTGAATGGGCACATGGCTTTGTAGGGACAGCCACGTGGAAGCAGATTCACCTTGCTCCCCCTCCAATCAGGCTTGCTATAGGAACACAGTAAAGGTCAGTAGGCCCGGTACACACAGCTGTCGCCAAGGACTGAGGGGTTAGATGTGGCGAGGTGGCCTCCGGGAGATAGAATGAGGGGAACCCTGGCAGGCCAGAGGTGCTGCCAAGAGTGTGGGTGGGAGGTGCGGGCAAAGGGCCTGCGATGCAGACTAGGGCCTGGAAGGGCAGGGCAGCCACAGCCTCAGGGTCCAGGGTGCGGGGCCACAAGGAGAATATCCAGAGGACAGGGCTAGGGAACCACGCACAGTCCTGTCCTCTTAGTCTGTCTCACCTTTGTAACCGCCTAGGTTAGGTTTTCTTTTGTGTGTACTGGGGATGAAGCACAGGGCCTTCACACTGTTATATCCACAGCTCATTTTTTATTTTTTTTTTTTCCTTTCTTTTTTGAGACAGGGTTTCACTCTGCAGTCCAGGTTGGTCCTAGAGCCCAAGATGGCCTTGGACTCACAGCAATCCTCCTGCCTCAGCCTCCTAAGTACTGGGATGACTGGCGTGCTCCACCACACCTGGCTTATGTGGTGCACGGGAATCAAACTCAGGGCCTTGCTTTGGCTAGGCAGGCATGCTAACCGCTGTCCTGTGCCTTCAGCATCTTTTTTTTTTTTTGGGGGGGGGGAGGGACAGTCCCTAAGTTGCCCAGGTTGGGTTCCTGCCCCAGCCTCTTACAATACCGAGAGGAGAGGCCTATACCACCGGACCCAGCTCTGGGTTTCTTTTTAGGGAACATGAAATACCCGCTGTCTAGGACACATGGCATCTCAGACCTCATTAAGTCTGCTGACAGACGGGGACACTGAGGTCACAGGTGGTGACACATGGGAGTGGGAGGGACGGAGCCCTGGCCGCCTTCTCTGTGAGGCTATGATCACTCAGGCTGTGCTCACCCACCCTGAGCGGCAGTATCCCTCCCCTGCCAGAGGTGAGCTTCAGCTGGGCCTCTGTGGGCAGCAGGGTGCCACTGTTGGTAAAATCCAGCCATGCAAGCACCTCTGCCAACGGGTTTTTTTTTTTTTTTTCCTTAAATGGTATTTAACTATTTTGTGTAATTATTATGACAGTGGGGATGGAGCACTGGCCTACGTACTGAGTCACATCCTTAGCTCTTTTTGACTTTTGAGACAGTATCTCACTAGTCACCAAGTTGCCTAGGCTAAGCTTGCAGTTGAGATCCTCCTGCTTCAGCCTCCCCAGGTGACAGGAAAATACCACTATGTCTAGCTGCAATGATGGAATTCAGGGATGGGACAGAGGCCACCCTTGGGGGCAGGGGGCAGCAGGGTGGCAGGATGAACCTGAGAGCTGATCTCAGGGTACAGGATGCACCCGAGGGGCAGCACCCCAGGGCTGAGCGACACCAGTGCCCTCCCAGGTCACAGGGGTAGGGAGCTGCTCAGGAGGAGATGCAGTGCCCTACACCCCTGCGGTCTGTGGACCCAGCGGCTCAGGTTCCCTCTGCTAGCAGGGCAGGGAGAGGGGCCCTCCCGGGGTGACCTGGCACTGGGCACCACTCACCATGAGCATTTTCAGGTCTGCGCGCTCCGCTGGGTTCTTAATGAGGCTAGGGACAGGGACAAGACAGGTGGTGAGGGGTGTTTCAGGGAGCCCAGCACACTGATCTGTGGCTGGGCTGCCCGTGTAACCCCATCCCACGCTGGGCCCAGCAGGAAAGACTGGGATGTGGTGCAAGCAGCTCTGCCCAGCTGAAAACAGAGAGACTCTGTGGCAGCCTGCTGGGCTCCCCAGGGTGTCCCCAAAGAGGGTCTGAGAGAGGGGAAGGGGAACAAAGTAGAGGTGGGAGCCCCCCACAGGGCCTGCAGCCACCCCAGGTAAACTTGGAATAAAACCCCAGGCTTGTGAGTTTCCAAGTCAAAGTGCAACTTTTCCCTCCAAAAAAGTAGAACTGCCTAAAGACTGAAGCTGACAGCAGCAGAGGGCTGGAGGCCTTGAACACAGGAAGAACTCCATGTGCAGACGGGGCGGCCAGGCCTTGCAGGACTGCAAAGCTTGAGGCCAGCCTGGACTGTGTAGCAAGACCTTGTGTAAAAAAAAAAAGTGAAAAAAAAAGGACCTGTGGTGGCCCCCCCCAACCTAGGCATTCCAAATGCTGTCCCGTCCCGTGCCCCGGCACCTGTGTGGGGACCTGCCGGAGACAGTGCCGGGTCCTCCAAGGGCAGGAGCACCACCAGGCAGGCTGACTGCTCCCAAGGAGCCTACCCTGTCCCCGCCCTGGTCCAACTTCTGCTGGGTCCAGGTGACCCCCCCCCAAATTGGTTACCTGACAGCCCTGATAGCCCCACGTGTGGGACTTGGGGTACAGAGTCCCATGAGGCTGTCCTGACTACTGTCCCCTGGCCACCCCCGCCTGCAGTCCCGCTCAGTGCCATCTTACCATTTATTTACAAACTCCTGGAAGTCCGGGCTGAAGACACCACTAGGCAGTTTGGGTGGCGGCTGTGGAATTGTGAAGGGCAGGTCACCCGTGGGCCTCAGGGGTGCGCACAGTTCCCAGTGCAGCTTCCCTGCCCAAGACAGAGAGCGCTGTCCTCTACCCTGCCACCTCCCTGGCTACAGTGGGCAGCCATGGGCCACAAGCACCCCAGGGTGAGACCACCGCCCACGGTCACAGGTCCTCCAGGGGAGGATGTCTGCCATGGCCTGTCCCCGGCTACTCACCCCATCTGCCATCACCCTGCCTCCAGCCCAGCCCAAGCCCAGCCCAAGCCCAGGGCGGCCCCAGCTCTACCCAGCCCAGGAGCCCACGGAGGGACAGCTCAGAGGGGTCACAGGAGGGACCCACAGTAAAAAGAATTCTCTGGGTCTCCTCACCTGAGACAGGGCTGCTTCCGTCTGGCCCCAGCCCCAACAGAAAGGACTACGGTGTTCAAGGAAGGGGCTGCAAGGGCAGCGAGCCCGATGAGGCCTGGTTCTGGGCTGAGTGCTGGGCCACCAGCACATGTGTCTGTGGCCCCAGGAGGGGACTGCTGTAGTGTAAACCTTAGCTTATCCTCATGTAATAAAAATCCTTTGGAAGCCAGGCATGGTAACGCACACCCCTGATCCCAGCATGCCTGGAGGCTGAGGCAGGAGGATTTGCTGTGAGTTCAGGACTAGTCTGGACTACTCAGAGAGACCTTGTCTCAAAAAAAAAAAAAAAAAAAAAAAATCCCTTGGATGACTAATCCCAGCACTGGGGAGGCTGCTGCATCATGAGTTTGAGGCCAGCCTAGGCGATTTAGAACACCCTATCTCACCAAAACAACAATAAAATAAGCCAGGCTTCGTGACACAGGCCTGTCATTCCAGAACTATTGGGAAGCTGAGACAGGAGGACTGCAAGTTTGAGCCCTGGCTGGGCAACTTAGCAAGACCCACCTGAAAGTCAGAAACTAAAAATAAGAGCCAGAACTGGTGGTTCAGGCCTGTAACCCGAGCACTGTGGGAGACTGAGGCATGAGGATCACGAGTTTGAGCCCAGTCGGGGAGCAGCCTGGCTCCCTGAGAAGGCCCTGGGCTCCGACCCCAGCACCAAGAAACAATCAACCCATCCACCCATCCATCCCTCGTGAGGGGCGGGCCTGTGTGGCGGGAACGGAGCCAAGGATGGATTCTGACACCTGGCGAAGTGGTATGGATCTCCCAAGTGCTACAAAACCCAGAGCCACGCTGGGGTCCCCTCCCTGGGCGGCACAGTCCAGGGGAGCACCTGGGCTGGCTCCAAGCACGCACCTCATTCACAATGTAGTCCAGGAGCTCAAATATGGCCATGGCAGGCCGGGTGTCCATCCCAGGACCTGAGTGGCAGGGACAGAAATGGGGTGAGGTGGGGCGTCAGCACCCCATCATCACCGTGGCTGGCGCCTGCAGCAGGGCGCCCAGACTCAGGTAGCTCCCCCAGGAGAGATCCTGCTCCCTGAACCCCTCCATGAATTCACACAACAGAAAGGCTGCTGCGGCTAGGGGCTTGGCTCGGCCACCAGAGCTTGCCCAGCAAGCACAAGGCCCAGGAGGCTGGGGTGGGGGAGTTGACCTGTGTTTGAGGCTGGCTAGGACTACATAGTAAGTTCAGGACCAGCCTGGATTGCAGAGTGCAACCTTGTCTGAAGTAAAAATATTAAAAAAGGCTGTGTGTGATAGCTATAGCTCTGGGAGGCTGAGACAGAGATGTAAATTCAAACCAGCTTGTGCAACTTTAGGAGAGCCTGTCTCAAAATAAAAAATAATACTAATAACAAAGGGGCTGAGGCTGCAGCCCAGGGTGCAGGCCCTGGGCTCCGGCCTGAGCTCAGGTGGCGGCAGCAGGCCTGCGTTTCAGCACTCCGAGAGGCTGAAGCAGAAGGAAGCAAGTTGAAACCTAGCTCGGGGCAACCTGGTGACTTCATGAGATTGTCTCAGAATCAAAATTATTTATTTTTTTAGACAGGGTCTCGCTCTGTAGCCCAAGCTGGTCTTGAACTCACTATGGAGCCCAGGCTGGCCTTGGACTCACCACAATCTTCCTGTCTCAGCCTCCTGAGTACTGGGATTACTGGCGTGTGCCACTATGCCCAGCTTATGTGGTGCTGGGGAACTGAACTTGGGTACTTAGCGCTTGACTTAGTGCTTTAATTGCTGGGCTATTCCTCTAGTCCCTCAAAAAAAATTTAATAAAGGGCTGGAGATACAGCTCAGTGTGAAGGCCTGGGATCCACCCCCAGCTGAAAGGCTATACACTGGCCCCGAGGGGGCTGCCTCCAGCTGTGCCTCAGTCACTCATCCACCCCGCACCCCAATCCCTGAGCCCTGCTCCAACAGGCCGGGAAGCCAGGGAGGGGCTACCGGTGAGCAAGGACAGCAACCTGAGCTTGCATGACGACAGCAGTGGGTCTGGGATGCCATTTGGAAGAGGAGGCTGGTGGGGGTGGGGGTGTTAACTTGGGTGGGGTTTGGCAGCTGGACTCCGCCTGCTGCCCCTTCTGTGACTCAGACCTACAGGCCTCTGCCACCGGCTCTGGTGGGGGGTGCTGGGGCGGAAGGCCAGGCCTGAGGACACACAGCTGGCATCTCTTTCCTGGGGCAGGGTCAATCTCTGACACAGAGTAAGGGAAAAAAGGGGCTGGCTAAGGCTGTCGAAATCACCAGGGCCCTGGGTACGGAGGCACAGGCTTCAAATGTTAGCACCTTGGTAGGATGAGGCAGGAAGGAGGACTGCACGACTGAGCCCAGTCTGGGCAACTTAGCAACCCAGTGAGACCCTGTCTCAAATACACAGCAAAGGGCTGGAGGAATGACTCAGTGGTTAAAGCACTTGCCTGGCAAGCCCCAAGTACCACATAAAGCTGGGCTTGGTGGCGCACACCTGTAATCTCAGCACTCAGGAGGCTGAGGCAGGTGGATTGTCCTGAGGCTGGCCTCAGCCACAGAGAGTTCAGGACCAGCCTGGGCTACAGAGCAATACCCTGACTCAAAAAACAAAAACAAAAAAAAAAGGTATTTTCATATGGTTGTCACTGTGACTGCCAAATGCCTCACAACATGGTCCTTCGGGATCTAATTTACTTTTTTTTTTTCTTAGAGAAAGCAGGGTTTTATTAAGAAAGTAAAGCTCTCAAGGAGAGGTTGGAGGACACGTCTCCAGTGAGGATCCCCATGGGCTTTAATTTACTCAACTGGCTCTTCCCTGTTACTTGACTTAGGAAAATAAGTCCCAGGACCAGGACTGGGCATGATGCCACACAACTCATCATTTCAGGAGGCTGAGGCAGGAGGGAGTCAAAGCTGAAGCCCAGCCTGGACAATTTAGTGACTTACTGAGATTCTATGTCAACAATTAAAAAATAAAACAGGATGAGGGAATAGCTCAGCATTACAGCACTAAAGTACTTAGGTTCATTCCTTTAAACCGGGCGAGCGTGGTAGCTGGTGCATGCCTATAATCCCAGTAATTTCAGCACTCCAGGTGCTGGGAGGCTGAGGCAGGAGGATTGCTGTGGTTTCATCCTAATTTACATGCAAGTGCAGAACCAGATGGACTACAGAGTGAGACCTTGTCTCAAAAAAAAAAAAAAAGAAAAAAAGAAAAAAGAAAGAAAAAAAGGTTAATGGGCTGGAGGGAATATCTCAAAAGCCCAGAGTTCAATTTTCCCAGGACCATATAGGCTGGGTGTGGTGGCGCATGCCTGTAAACCCAGCACTTGGGAGGCTGAGGCAGGATTGCCTGCATTTGAGGAAATGCAGCTAGACTATATAGGGAGACCCTGTCTCAAAAAAAAAAAAAAAAAGCCCCAAAAACCCAAAAAATCAAGTAAAGGGCTGAGGATGTAGCTCAGTAGGAAGGCTCTGGGTTCCATCCCCAATACCAAAAAATCCACAAAAAATGAAGAAAATGAATTCCCATGTTCCCATGAGCCACTGGAGGAGCCAGGCCTTCTTCCTCACTGGGTAAGACAGGCTCATCTCTGGCCACAGGCCTTCCTTGCCTCAAGTGACAGTGCTGAGTGAAATTCCTGACAATTCTATAGTTCCTAAAAACAGGCATGATCCCTAAGAGCCCCAGGTCCATGGCATAAATCCACACAGTGGAAGGGCTTGTCTCTGTCCGTTTTGCTGTGTGTGAGGGTTTTTATTTATTTATTTTTTTTTGAGAGGTCTTGCTCTGTAGCACGGAGCCCAAGCTGCCTCAAACTCAGGTAATCCTACTGCCTCAGCCTCCTGATTGTAGGGATGACAGGCGTGTGTCACTACTCCCATCATTTCCCCTATATGTTGTACCTGAGTTGATTCCCCAGCACCACATAAACTGGGCTTGGTGGCATACACCTGTGATCCCAGCACTTGGAGACTGAGGAAGAAGGATTGCTGAGTCCAGCAGGGACTCCATAGTCACTTCAGGACCAGCCTGAGATACAGAGAGAGACCCTGTCTCAAAAAAAGAAAAAAAATTTTGAGACAGTTTCATTGAGTCACCAAGTTGGCAGGCTGGGCTGGCACTTGTGATCCTCCTGCCTCAGCCTTCCAGAGTGCCATGATGACAGGCCTGTGTCACTGAGCCAAGCTCATGTGATCATTGTGCTGATAAAATATGGAATAAGCCACCAGCAGCCAATGGCGAGCAGAGTCCCTGGCACCCTCCAGCTGGTCACAACAGGTGTGGCTGTCACTAACACAACCAGTGGAGGATACTGGCTGCCTCCAGAGCTGTCCCCAGAAACCCCCGGGACCATCTGTGCACCACTGACCTGGCACGCACTATCCATGGGGACAGGTGGCCAGTACTGGGAAGGCCAGAGGATGCAGCTGCTGCCTGGCCCTGGGGGCTCAGTGTCTAGGGGGGAGGTCACCTCCCACCCACTAGTTCCCCTGCCCAGAGCCTGGGCCTTACCACTGATGGGGCGGCCGGGAGGCCGGGGTCGCGGTGAGATGCTATGGGGCTCCCCTTCTGCCCCATCTACCATGGGTCGCCCAAAGATGGCCTCCAGTTCCTTGGCATCTGGTGGTGGGATGGGGTAGCGGCCGATGGACAACTCCACCAACGACAGGCCCATGCTCCAGATGTCCGACTGCACCGAGTAGTGAGTACCCTGCAGGCGCTCTGGCTACGGGAGAGACGGGCCAGGCCGGGAGCGGTTGGCAGCCGAGGCCTCCCTAGACCCAGCTGACCCATTCACCACTGCCAACAGGAACAGTGGAGACAGAGCCAGATAGCAAGGCGTGCCTGCTTCTCCACAGCACCTGCACTCGGAACCAGCGACCCAGGCAGCCTGGCCCTCTAGAAGCCCATACGCAGGCCTGTTGTGCCAATACTCTCAGAGCCTGGGGCAAGGGGGTTCTATCTAATATCTGGCCCAGCTTGGAAACCTAGCAATTTAGACAGATCTTGGCTCAAAAGAAGGGGCCAAAGGGCCAAGGATGGAGCTCCGTTCAAAGGCCCTGCGTTCAGTCCTCAGCAACATACCACACACCTCACCACACCATACCAAACACACACACACACACACACACACACACACACACACACACACACACACACACGAGTCCAATTGTCTCGGTTAAAAAATTTACCAAGCATTCCCCAGATGAGTGTGGCCACCTACAAAAGGGACAAGAACTGGCTGGGCAGAATGGTGCAGGTCTGTCATCCCAGCATTCCAGAAGGCTGAGGCAGGAGGATGGCCAGTTTGAGCCCAGCCTGGGTAGTTTAGCAACTTAATGAGAACAAGTCTCAAAAACTCAAAAATAGCCAGAGGAATAGCACATCCATTACAGCACCTGCCTAGTAAGCGCCAAGATCCTGGGTTTGATTCCCTGGCACTATATAAGCCAGGCGAGGTGGCACACACCTGTAATCAGGAGGCTGAGGCAAGAGGACTGCTGTGAGTTCAAGGGCAGCCTGAGTAACAGAGTGAGTTCAGGACCAGCCTGGACTACAGAGCTACACCGTGTCTCAGTAAATAAACAAACAAATAAATTTTAAAAATGGTCTGGATATATGGCTCAGTTAGAAGGCACTGAATTTGATCCTCAGGATCACAAAAAAGAAAGAAAGATGGGCTAGAGGAATGGCTCAGGGGTTAAAGCGCTTGCTTTATTAAGCGTTATTACAGGAGTTTAATTCCCCAGCCCCACATAAGCTGGGCACGGTGGCGCATGCCTGTCATCCCAGCACTCAGGAGGCTGAGGCAGGAGGACTGCTGTGAGTCCAAGGCCAGCCTGGGCTCCACAGTGAGTTCAGGACCAGCCTGGGCTATGGAGCGAGACCCTGTCTCAAAAAAAAAAAAAAAAGAAAGAAAAAGAAAAAGAAAAGAAAAAAGAAAGAGAAACTGGAGCCAAGAGGGGGTCACAGGAGGGGCTGTGGCTACAGACTTACGGACATGTAGGACCGGGTCCCCACGAAGGAATTAGCCATGGAGTCGATGAGCTGCCCACTGACGCCGAAGTCACACAGCTTGATCTCCCCACGCGAGTTGACCAGGATATTGGATGGCTTCACATCTGCGGTGGGGACAGTGGGGCTGGGGCCACCTGCTGGGTACTGCACAGCCGCCTGGCGCTGGGGCACAGGGCCTGCTTACCTCGGTGCATGATCTGGTGCTTCTCGCGAAGGTATGCCAGGCCACGGAGCACCTGTGGGGCCAGGGTGGGGCCGAGGAAGACGCACCCTCAGAACTGAGGTGCTGCCGTGCCTAGTGCTGAATCAGGTGACCCAAGTGGGGTGGATTCAAGCAAGGACACGGGCCAGAGTACAGGCCTCCTGGGGCAGTGCCCATGGTCACACTCGGGGCACACCTGTCATTCTAGCATTCTCACAGGATGAGGCACTAAAGTCCCAAGTTTGAGCTCAGCCCGGGCAACTTGGCAAGGCTGTCTCAAAAATCAAAAATTCAAACAGCTCAGTGTGAAGGCCCCTGGTTCAACACCTAGTGCCAGGAAAGAAAGAAAAAGCCAGCCCTGGTGATGCACATGCAGATGCAGGCCAGTGATCCCTGCACCCAGGGAGGCTGAGGCGGTAGAGTCGCCAGCTAGGCCCTGTGTGGGCGGACCAGCTATTTAGTAGGATCTTGTCTCAAAATCAAAGACAGAAAAATACAGCGGGGATGAAGCCTGGTACAAAGACTCACTGTTGTATCTTCAGCGCCACCAAAACCAAACACATACACAGGAACAAGCCTCTAGAGGGAGTGGGGGACACACAGGGCCAAGGGCCCGGCAAGACTCACCGCGATGCTGACTTTCCCCAGGACATCCTCAGGGATCCGCTTGGCCTCCTTCAGCACCTGGTCCAGGGAGCCGCCGTCCTGATGGCACAGGAAGGGGACATGAAGGTGTGACTGGCCACCAGCATGAAAAGGCCAGGCAGCTGGTAGAGAGGGGAGGTGCTCCCATTTTGGGCCCAGGCCAGGAGGACATTTCTGCAGTGGGAAGCAGGGGCCAAGCCATGGCCCTCACCCCTGGCACAGGCCACCCGGTCACACATGCCATGTCTACAGAGGTGGGAGGCGAAATTAGAGGGCAGGTGTGACCACACGCTTCCCTTATCCAGGAGGGCGCACACCCCGGCTGGGGACACCCGTGTCTGCAAGCCCCATGATGGCGACATGAAGTCCCCTTCAGTCCTATCCTGACCTCTTGGGCCCGTGCTCTGCCCACAATGCAGCAGAGCTCTGTGGAGCCCAAGGTTGGGCACATAAGGGCAGAAGGGCTGCTGATGCCCATGCCTTCTACACAGCTGGCCGTGTTTTCCCTGCACCCACGGAGTCTTGGGTCATGGCTGGGAGAAGTGGCCAGTGGCCTTGCTCTCCTGCAGGGATTTCAGAGGTCAGCATGGAGCACAAGGCCATGGCACCGGGCCTGGTCCTCTTGCTGCCCCTCGCTATGGTGCTGCCACCCTGCACCCTGGCGCCCCACCAGTACGTCCCACCCCCTCCCCCTCGGAGATGAGGAAACAGACACAAAGCCCCCTGAACGAACTGGTCAGTCACCTGCCACCATGGGCCCAGCACCCTGGGAGTTACCAGGACACCAGGTGTGACACAGAGGGCGTCTGACACCTGCTTGGCTTGGGAAACTAGAGTCTCAGAAGACGATGGACCTGGGCTTGGTGGCATAGGCCTTTTACCCCTGGACTCTGGGAGGCTGAGACAGGAGGACTGCAAATTTGAAGATGGCTAGGGCGACTTAGCAAGACCGAGTCTCACAATCAAAACTAAAAATGACTAGGGACACAGCTCGGTGCGAGGTGCATGGATCCCATCCCCAGGAAGACAGAAAGAAACAAGAGAAAAAGGAGGAAGGAAGGAAAGAATGAACGAAAGAAAGATGGAAAGGAAAGGGAAGGAAGAAAGCCTAGCAAGCAATAAAACACGGGGAGCCAGGAGTGCTGGGGGAGAGGCGGGTGTGGCCAGGTGGGGTGGGGACTCAGGCAGGCCTCCAGAGCCAGAGCCGGTCAGGCCAGCCTGCAGGTGGGAGGGGCGCCACCTGCATTCTTGCTTTTCTCCTTCCGGTGCAGGAGGAACTCGGGGCCTCTGTACTGAATTAAACATTCAACCCTTCCTAAAAATTTTTAAAATTTTTAATTTTATTTTGAGACAAGGTCTTGCTAAATAAATGGATAACCTGCCCACGTTGAGCTTGAATTTGCAATTTTCCGCCTCAGCCTCCCCAGAGTGCTGCAAGGACAAGTGTGCAACGCTGTACTTCACTTTGTAGGTTTTTTTTGTTTGTTTGCTTTTTGTTTTTGATGTTTTGAAACATGGTCTAGCTCTGTAGCTCATTCTGATCCTGAACTTATTATGCAGCCCAGGCTGGCCTTAAACTCTCGGCAATCCTCCTGCTTCAGCCTCTTGAGTGCCAAGATTACAGTCATGGTTTTGTTGTTGTTGTTGTTGTTGTTGTTGTTTTGAGACAGGGTCTCCCTCTGTGGCCCAGGCTGGTCCTGAACTCAGTATGGAACCCAGGCTGGCCTGGACTCCCAGCAATCCACAGGGGTGCTCAGGGGGCTAAGGGCAATGCAGGAACACCAGGGTTCACAAGCAGGTGACCTGTTGCACCTCTCCACCCTCACTGCCCTGCTCGGGCCTGAGATGCGCCCTGGGCCTCTTTCCATGGGCACCATCAAGCTGGTTTCACCTTATGGTCTCCTGCCTGCTGTGGGCAATGTCACCAGGGAACAAGGCGACACCGTCTTTGGCACACTGGCTAGTCCCTGAGAGACAGCATGAAGCAACTTGGTGTGTCCAGGGCAGGGCTGCTCGCCAGCCCCATTGTCGT
Source organism: Ctenodactylus gundi (assembly GCA_004027205.1). Taxonomy (NCBI): domain Eukaryota; kingdom Metazoa; phylum Chordata; class Mammalia; order Rodentia; family Ctenodactylidae; genus Ctenodactylus; species Ctenodactylus gundi. The sequence goes on along the minus strand of PVKB01005672.1, from coordinate 62,178 downwards.
GGGGGTCATGCTCTGAGTTTCTCCAGGAATGAAGGTCAGGCCCCAGGGATGTGGCCAGTTCAGCTGTCCTTAGGCCGCCTGTCACCAAGAAGCACTGGCTGGCTGCAAGTGACTTTCTACATCACATCCTTACTGCCTGGAGTGTTCTAGTTGCTATGCAGGTCTGTCACCCCAACACTCCAGGTGGCTAAGGCAGAAGGATTCCAAATTTGAACTCAGCGTGGGCAACTTAGAATTGCTGCGAGTCCAAGGCCAGCCTGGGCTCTACAGTGAGTTCAGGACCAGTTTGGGCTACAAAGAGACTCTGTCTCAAAAAAAAAAAAAATACTCAACATGAAGGCCCTGGGCTCGATCACAGCTCCACAGGAAAAGCCCCAATTTGCATCTGCAGTCTCTCCAAAGGCGCTACAGCGCTGATCCTGGTGCGGGCTCTTCGGGAACATCAGCAGGCATGGCACAGGGGTGGGCTTCAGGTCACTGCAGATTCCCTGGAAGGGGACAGTGGCGCCCTGGAGGCTTCCCCCCTTCTCTCTTCTGCTTCCGGGCCATGATGTGCTGTTGCCACATGTTTAAAGAAACGGGACTACTGGGAGTGGCACTGTAGGTCTGCCATCCCAGAACTCTGGGAGGCTGAGGCAGGAGAATCACAGGTTTGAGCTTAGCCTGGGAGACTTAAAATAGTAAGTTTTTTAAAAGGGGGGAAGTTAGGGAAATAGCTCAAGGTTAAGACCCAGAGTCCAATTCCCAGTAGCTAAAATAAACAAACAATTTTATTAAAAAGCCACAGGGCAAAGTGACCAAGGATGGGAAACTCCCAACTGTGAGCCAAAATTACACCTTTCCATGGGGCTGGAGGAATAACCCAGCAGGCACACTGCCCTGAATTCAATTCCCCAGCACACCCTAAGCCGGGCATGGTGGCACACGCCTATAACCCCAGCACTGCAGTTCTCAGGAGCCTGAAGCAGGAAGATCACTGAGTTCAAGGCTAGCCGGGGCTCCATGTGAGTTCAGACCCGCCTGGGCTAGAGACCCTGTCTCAAACAAATGAACAATAAACCTTTGCACTTTGTGGTATTTGTTATGTTAATAGAAAGCAAGTAACTATAGCAACAATAATCACCACGGTGTTCATTAATACATTAACATATCAATGCATCACCCTTTAATTATACTGCATAAAACATTGACTCTGTGATTCAGTTGTATATATTATTATACAGTATCCGGCACTATTATGAGGCTACTGACTGCTGCTTTGGCAGGACAGGTACTGAAATAAGGCAACTTAGTTACAGTCTTTTTCTTTCCTTTCTGTAGCACCAGGGACCAAGCCCAGGGCCTTCACACTGAGCTACATCACCAGCATTTTATTTATTTTTTCTGAGACAGGGTCTTGCTCTGTGGCCCAGACTAGTCCTGAACTCACTATGGAGCCCAGCCTGGCCTTGGACTCACAGCAATTCTCCTGCCTCAGCCTCCTGAGTGCTGGGATGACAGGCGTGTGCCATCACACCTGGCTTCTGTAGTGCTGGGGAATCGAACTCAGGTACTTAGTACTTGCGCATTAAGCTTTAACCACTCACTGAGCCCTTCTTCCAGTCCCCCCCACCCCCAGCCCACTATTAATTTTGATTTTTGAGACAGGGTCCCACTAAATCACTAAGTTGTCCAGGCTGGGCTCCGACTTGAAACCCTCCTGCCTCAGCCTTTCGGTGATGGGTCATGGCTTGCATCACTGCCCTTATGTAGGGGTCTTTCCCCCAGGCTGGAGCCAGATGCATCAGGCTGATGCGGCAGGCATGGTGCACACGAGCTTCGCTGGGACTCACAGGAGACCTCCTCTAGATCAGGGAGAGACATGCACCTGGAGGCGCTGCTCCCCATCCTTGAAACTTGGCGCTGAGGGTAAATCCTGTGGAGCCTGTGGAGAGGCCCAGGCCAGGGCCCATTACCCCAGGGCCACAATGGAGGCCCACCACTGCTGCACCTCCTGTCGCGTGCGCTCACCCTCCCGTTGTCCCCGCTGTGCCGCCTGAGGCCCCCTGGGAGCCAGCCCAGGCCAGCAATGAGCTCCAGCCTTGAGGAAGCAGCCAGGGAGCCCTCTTCTTCACATGCCAGCTGGCGGGCGCTGCGGCAGTGGGAACCGGCCTCCATGGACGGCAGTCACACAGGCCCGCGGCAGCAGCAGGGCAATTTAGTGACTTAGAGAGACTTTGTCTCAAAAACCAAAATTAAACAATGGCCTGGAAACAGCTCACTTTGAAGGCCCAGGGCTCAGTCCCTATTCCCCCCATAAAACAAACAAGCAAACAAATTAAAGACTGTCACCTGCTCAGGACCTGCAGCCCCCAGCCACCTGTGATGGGCAGTGACACCTCCCGTCATGGTACAAGAGGCTGCCAGAGCCTCTGGGGGCACAGGTAGGGCTGAGACGCCACCCCAGGCCCCAGATGTCTGCCCAGAGCAGATGCATGTGGGTAAACTGATGCAAGACTGACTGAGAAGCAGGAAAAGGTCCCTGCCACAGAACATGAGGGTTCCAACCCTCAAAGAGAATAAGGAGACCCCTTCCCTCCTCCAGGCCTGTCCCCATAGGCCACATCCACTGCTGCTCCTTACCAAGGCTCATATAGACTTCAAAGCCAATGTACATGTGGTGGGATGCTGCTCAGCTGTTACAGAGCTCACCTAGCAACCTCAAGGGTCTGGGTTCGATTCCCAGCACCATGTAAACTGGGCATGGAGGCACATGCCTATAATCCCATCACTCAGGAGCCTGAAGGAAGAGTACTACCCTGAATTCAAGGCCAGGCTGGGCTGCATAGTGAGTTTAGGAGCTTTCACTGGGCCCAGTGCATACACCTCTAACCCTAGCATTAGGGAGGCTGGGGCAGGTGGTCTCAAGAGCAAGCCTGGCCTGGGCTACCTGGTACTTGGCAAGACCTTGTCCTGAAACAGAAAATAAAATAAAACACTAAAAAATCAATGGCCTTTATCTTTTCTTTTTTAATTACTCAGGATGGAACCTAAGGCCTTCTCACTGAGCCACTCCCCTGGCTCATTTTTTGTGTTTGTGATTTCTTTCTTTCTTTTTTTTTTTTGGAGAACGTGATCTTGATATATAGCCCAGGCTAGCCTTGGACTCAGGACAATCCACCTGCCTCAGCCTCCTGATTGCATGCCCAGCTTTACATGGTGCTGGGGAATCAAACTCAGGGCCTTGAGCTTGCTAGGCAAGCACTTTAACCACTATGCCATTCCTCCAGCCCCCATTTAATCTTTGTGTGTGCGTGGTACAAGGGAACGGAAGCCAGGGCTTGGTACTTGCTGGACAAGTGCTTTCAATTCCTGGCTGTGCCCAGAGTCTTGAGCTGCCTTTCTATGTGCACACTGGGTCCTCTGGCCACAGGTGCCTGCTATCACAGGATAGCGGGTGCTCACAGACCCTGAGAGGGCCCTGTGGTACTCAAGGGTGCAGCTCTGTGAATATATCCCCTGCACACACAATGGGGGCCAGGATGTTAGGCTCCCGGCTTCCTGCAGGGAAGCAGAAGGGCTGGGGGAGGGGCAAGTGATCCCTTCTCTCATCCTTGGGCATCAGGACCCCACTGTCCATGTGAGTTCGGGGACCCCACGGCTACATGCGGGGTCTTGCTCAAACCCACTTCCTGTCTTCCTTACAAAACCCTCGCCTAGGGGCGACACTTATGGGTGGCTGCCCGAGGCTGAGTGCCACAGCAAGCCACACCTTGGTTGTGCAAGAGGGGTCCTCCACGGCCAGCCCCTCCGACCACTTCTGCTTTTGTCATGCTCCATACAGCCAGGGGCTGCGCTCCGACCAGAGAGTGCTCCCCCAGGAAGCACCCTGGGGCCCATTCAGGAGCCCAGACCCCTGCCCAGGCTAGGTGGTACGGGAGGCCAGGCCTCCTCCCCAGCTCCTGGGAGGCCCGCTGTGCTCCAGGGCAGTGAAAACGCAGCGCAATTCCGCTGGAACAGCAGCAGCTTCCCTCTCCCCGCCACACTGGGTACCCAGTTCAGGGTTTCAGAACGCGGGGTCTTCAGGCTGCCCTGGCCCCGCCCCTCATATCCTGTGCTGCCAGGCCCGCTCCTCGGCACAACCACGCCCCTCCTGTCCTCTGTACTGTGCAAGGCTCCACCCCCGCCATGATAGGCCTCTCCAGAGGCCCAAGCCCCGCCCCTCACCATGTGCTCCATGCAGATGCTGATCTCCCCGTCGCTGTAGAAAGCCCCGTAGAAGCCCACAATGTAAGGAGAATTGCACTCGTGCAGGACCTGCAGCTCTCGGATGATCTGGTTGCGGATGGCCGGTTTGATCTCCAGGTGGATCAACTACAAAACAGGAGAGGCCAGATGCTTTCAGGCGCCAGAAAGGAGGGGGCCGCCAGTGCTCACCACAGCATTCACATGACTAATCATGTGCCCAACATCCATCTAAACAGAACCTTGTCCTCTAGTGTGCGGGAATCACCAGCCATGCGAAAGGGGGGCAACCCGTGCTCCTACAGCCAAGAGAATCACATAGCATGTTCTACCTGTGTGCTGGAATATTATTCGGCCAGGAATAGGAGCAAGGGACTGATGATGGAACAGCACAGATTGATGGGAAGGCTGTGCTGAGGGAGAGACTCTGGCACAGGACACACAGCGCGTGACTCAACAAACACCCAGGGACAGGAGTGGGCCTGCGGATGCCAGGGACGGTGGGGGAGTGTTCAGGGGGTAGTGTTGAGGACTGAGCCCAGGGCCTTCGCACTGAGCTTTATCCCCAAGTCATTTGTGTTTCTGATTTTGGGACAGGGTCTCACTAAGCTGCTCAGGCTAGGCTGGAACTTGTGACCCTTCTGCCTCAGCTTCCCAGAGTGCTAAGTGATAGGCTAATACTGTATAAGAAGTGCACTGGTGGGCTGGAGGAATGCCTCAGCAGTTAAAGAGCTGGCCTTGCAAGCGCGAAGTACCTGAGTTCTATCCCCCAGCACCACATAAGCCGGTGTCATGGCACATCCCTGTAATCCCAGCAACTCAAGAGGCTGAGACAGGAGGATTGCAGGAAGGAGTCCAAGGCCAGCCTGGGCTGCAGAGAATGACCCTGTCTCAAAAAAAAAGAAGTGCATCCTTGCCCTCACTCAGGCTGTTCAACCTCAGAGAAGGGCCATGCCTGCCCTGCACCCCACGGACAGGGACACACGTCTGGGGCCCTTGTTTCTTTTGGTGACTGCCAAACCTGAGGGAGCTGAGAGCCAGAGCACAGAGGGAAGGCGCATGGCTGGGGTGAGCCACGTGGCACGCCGGGGCCTCTGCTGCACTGGCCAGCACAGCAGCAACATGCAAGAACTCAAGTCTTGGGGCTGAGGAACTGCACTGTAGTTAAAGCACTGGCCCAGAGAGTCCCAAACCCGGAGTCCAATTCCCCAGCACCACATAAACTAGGCATGGCAGCGCATGTAGCCTGTTATCCCAGCACATGCAAGAAAGCCAGGAGGCCCCTCTGGGGGCATGGGCGGGGCAGGGGCATGAGGTTGGGAGGGGACCAAGAGACAACAGAACAGCCCCGTGTGGGAATGCCAGGCATGGAGAACCACTGTGGATGCCAGGGAGCTGCAGCAGGAAGGTGACACTGGGGTGGGGCCCGAAAGGAAATCGCCCTTAGGACTCGCCAAAGGGCTGTGGTAGGGAGGGCACTCTAGGCAGGGAACAAAGAACGGGCTGTCGGAGGGGTTAGATCCATTGGCAGAGAAGCTGACCTCAGCAGTGACACGATGGAGGTGTCAGGGTGCCTCATGATCCCCCCATTCCTCCTCCCCCAGTTTTTTTTTTTTAGCCAGGGTCTCGCTCTGTAGCCCAGGCTGGTCCTGAACTCACTATGGAGCCCAGGATGACCTTGAAAACACAGCAATCCTCCTGCCTCAGCCTCCTGAGTAAACCGCTATGGTTCTTGACCCCTGACTGCTACACCTTCCTCAGGGCCAGGCCAGGCTTGGGGCACAGGCCACCAGCACTTGAGAGGGCTGAAGAAGGATCGCAAGCTTCAAGTCCAGCCTTGGGTTCAAGTCCCAGTATGGCTGAGAAAGAGAATGAGAGAGAGAGAGAGAGAGAAAATGAAAGAAAGAGGAAAAGGTAGGGCGAGGCCGGCGGATGGGCAAGGTGCCCAAGCCAAGCGTCACTGTCCAGAGACTTGTACAAGTTGTGTGTTTAATGGGGTGCTGTTGAAGGGCCAGTGTGGAATCTCAGCACACTGTGAGAGACTAAGGCAGGTGAATGGCCAGTTAGAGCCCAGCCTGGACAACCTAACAACTTAGTGAGACCCAGCTCCAAATCAACAGTAAAAGGGGGCTGGAGGAATAGCTCCGCAGTTACAGTGCTTACCTAGCAAGCTCAAAGCCCTGGGTTCAGTTCCCCAGACCACATATGCTACGAGTGGTGGGACATGCCTGTATCCCCGCACGAGGAGGCTGAGGCAGGAGGGTTGCTGTGAGGATTGCTCAGTGAGTTTACATTTGAGGCCAGCCTAGGATCCATAATGAGCTCAGGACCAGCCTGGGCTACACAGTGAGACTCTGTTTCTAAAAACAAAACAAGGGGCTGGAGGAATGGCTCTGCGATTAAAGCGCTGGCAAGCGCTACATCAAGTGCTAAGTAATCAAGTTTGATTCCCCAGAACCACATAAATGGGGTATGGTGGCACACGCCTGTAATCCCAGCACGCGGGAGGCTGAGACAGGAGGATTGCCATGAGTCCAAGGCCAGCCTGGGCTCCATAATGAGTTCAGGACCAGCCTAGGCTGCAGAGTGATACCCTGTCTCAAAAAAAAAATAAATAAATAAATAAATAATTTTTTAAAAACCTGAGATCCTCCTGCCTCAATCTCCCGCAGTGCTGCGATGACAGGCACATGTCATTACACTATGACACCCGGAAACCCTTGACTTTTGTTTTATTTTTGGAGAAAGGGTCTTGCTCTATAGTCCAGGCTGGTCCTAAACTTACTATCTAGGCCAGACTGGCCTTGACCTTACAGCAATCTTCCTCCCTCAGCCTCCTGAACGCTGGGATTATAAATGTACACCATCACGCCTGCCTTCTGTGATGCTGAGGAATCTAACCAGGGCCTTGGACTTGTTAGGCAAACGTTCTAACTGCTGTCCTATTCCTTCAGCCCAAGCTCTTTTTATTATTTTTATTTTTAAAATTTAGAGATGGGCTCTCCCTAAATAGCCGAGACTGGCCTCAAACTCTAGATCCTCTGGCCTCAGCCTCCTTAGTTGCTGGGTTGAAATGTCCACACTCAGCTTCTAAATTACAGTTTTGATATACGATCAAAGGAAAAATCTTGGTAAGATTCCTTTTCACAACGGAGCCCTCGAGCCCAGGGAGCGCATGCAGCAGGGCCCACCCCACAGAGCTGCTATCTTTCTGGAGGCCGCATCGGAGCCCAGCAGAGACAGAGACCATGGGGGGAGCCAGAAGTGAGCGACACGTGGACACAAGGAGAAGAGGAGAGAACAGCAGGGACACATGTGGCACTGCCAGACAGGAAGGCCCAGAGGGCCCAGGACCCTGGAACCTTTCCCTGCAGATAAGGCTGTGGGAGCAGGGGTGCTTTCTGGAATGTTCTCCACACAGGATCCTTGTGCAGTTCAGATGGCGCTGTGAAGTCTCAGGTTGGGGCAGTAAGCTCTCTAAAACACCAAGACGCCACAGAGCAGACTATGACCCAGGCAGACAAGGTGGCACGGGCCCATCATTCTAGCACTCTGGGAGGCTGAGGCAGGAGGATGCAAGTTTCAGCCCAGCCAGGGCAACTTTGCAAGACCATCTCAAAATCAAAATTTTTTTAAAAAAAAGTTGGGATTACACTCCTTCCAAAAAGGCCACAGTCTGACAACCCTCAGATCCAAACTTGGAAAAGAGAGGTAAGTATTTTACTGGGCCACAGCAGGCCACAGGAGGGGAGGCAAGGGAACACAGGGCTGGCCACACTGGCCCCCCACAGGGTGGAGACTGACCTCAGCCACATTCTACGTCACCAGTCTCACGCCAACAGCTCGGCGGTAAGAATCTGGACAGCAGAGGTGGCCCGCCAAGTGCCTCCCAAATGTTCTGAATAATTGTTAGCCAGACCCAGTGGTGCAAGCCTGTCATCCCAGCACTCTGGGAGGCAGAGGCAGGAAGATTACAAATTTAAAGCCAACTTAGCAAGCGTCCGTCTCAAAATCAAGAGAAAAACGCACTAGGGATGGAGCTCAGGGTGAAGGCCCGGGGGTTCAATTCCCAGTCCCACAAAAAAAAAAAAAAAGCATGGCAGAGACCTGGTCACCTTTCTCATCTCCCCCTTTTTCCAAAGATCTGTCCCTTCCACACGCCCACCGAGAGGGAAGTGACGGCCGGGCCGCTCAGCCGTAGGGGCCACCGCTCACCTTCCTTGCCATGATGAGCCCTGAGGGCCTGTGCTGTACCTTGGTGACCACACCGCCGTTGCCGGCCCCCAGCTCCGAGATCCGCTCGAAGTCATCATCTTTGAGCTCGCCGACCTTGGCCTTCTGTGTGAGGAAGGCCTCCAGGCGCTTCCTCTGCTGCCCATCCAACTCCAGCTCCTCCAGCTTCTTCTGCAGGTCTGCCAGGTTGGCCCTGTGCCAGGCCAGGACAGGGGTTAGCAGGGGACTCTCAAGGCAGCTCCAGGGACCCTGCCACCTCAGAGGAGGGCAATCCTCCTGTGGCCCACACCACCAGCCCTTTTTACATTAAATTTTGAGACAAGGTCTCGCCAAGTTGCTCAATTGCCCAGAGCAGGCTCAAACTTGGGATCCTCCTGCCTTGGCCTCCCACCGTGCTAGTAAGGCAGGCAGGATGGAGAACAAATGTTTGAAGTAGCTTCAAAGCGAAGCACCAGGCCAGGCATGGTGGCATAGGCCTCTAATCCTAACACTCCGGTATGCTGAGGCAGGAGGACTGCAAGTTCCAGCCCAGCCTGGGCAACTTAGTGACTTAGTGAGACTCTGTCTCAAAATCAAAAATAAGAAAATAAACATTTTAAACTTCAACCATCAGAGATATCATTTTACCAAGTATGATGGCCACAGACTTATCATCCCAACAATGAGAGAGGCTGAGGCAGGAGGATCTCAAGTTTAAGGCCCACTTAGGTAACTTAAGAGATCCCATCTTGGCTAGGGGTATGATCAGTAATTCGACTGCCTGTCTAGGAAGCACAACGCCCAAGTTCGATCTCCCAGCACCACATAAAGCTGGGCAGGGAGGTGTACTTCTGTAAACTCAGCACTTGGGAGGCCGAGACAAGAGGATGGCTGTGTATTCGAGGCCAGCATGGACTACAGAGTGAGTTCAAGACCAGCCCAGACTACAGAAAGATACCCTGTCTCCAAAACTAAATAAAAAAGGGATCCTGTCTCAAAATAAGACGATAAATGAGTTGGGGTACAGCTCTGTTCATTCTCAATACTGTGCGTGCACATGTGTGCACACACACACAAATCATTATTAATTTACTTATTTAGAGGTACTCACGAATGAACACAGGACCATAGCTCTGAGCTATAACCCAGCCCACTTCTCCTTTTCTTTTTTTGAGACAGGGTTTCTCACTGCAGTCCAGGCCGACCTTGAACCCACTCACAGCAATCCTCCTGCCGCTCTTCCAACTGCCGGGATTACAAGCAAATACCACCGTGCCTAGCTTATATGAAGCTGGAGAATGGAACTCAGGGCCGTGCACACCAGACAGGTGCTATGACCACTGCACTATGCTCCAAGCCCCACCACCCATTTTTATTGTTTATCTGAGTCAGGGTCGTACTAAGTGGTTGAGTTGGCCAGGCCAGTCTCTATCCTGCAATCCTCCTGCCTCAGCCTCCTCAAGTGCTAGAAAAATGGGTACATACTGCCATGTCCAGCCTTGCCTTAACTTAAAAGCTGTGGGTTAAGAGATACCCAGAACAGAACTAAAGTGACCAGCTGCCTGGCAGTGTCCCCACAGCTGGGGAGTCAAAGAACAAGCCAGAAGACAGGTGCGGTGCCCTGAGCAAGCAGCGCACATCTCACTGTGCTCCGTCACCCAAGGTCGAGGGTCTCACAGGGTTTGAGTCTGGCCATGAGGAGCCAGCTTGCAGGGTAACGTGGGTTATCCCGTTCCAGGAAGCCCTGATCTCGGACCAGGAGCCCGCCACATGAGCCTGGAGGGTGCAATGCCAGGACAGACAGCACAGTGACGGGAACAGGATGAATGAACGAACACTGGATTCACGGCAGGCCTGAGGAGGCAGAAGGCATTGCCTGGTGACATCTACCAGGCCACTGGGGATAGCGGGTTCACTTCCATGTCATAGAACCCCAACTCCACAGAAGCAAAAGCAACTGGAGGGTCCCTGACTGGCTTCGCCTACTGGGGAACTCTTGAAGAGGACATTAGCCACCAGAGAAGTGAGGAGCCAGGGTGGACGGGCTCGCTCTCTCTTTTTTTTGAGACAGGGTCTCGCTCTGTAGCCCAGGCTGGTCTTGAACTCACTATGTAGCCCATGCTGGCCTTGGACTCACAGCAATCCTCCTGCCTCAGCCTCCTGAGTGCTGGGATTACAGGTGTGCACCACCATGCCCGGCTTACAAAGTGCTGGGGGGAATCGACCCCAGGGCCTTGTGCTTGCTAAGCAAGTGCTTTAACCTCTAAGCTACACCACCAGCCCCAAGCCCAGCTTTATCTTCTTACTTTCTCTCACCTCATTTTTATTTTTTATGGTTTTGTTTTCTCTTACTAGGGTAACCATGAGATGTTTAATCTTCTGTGTCTGACTCATTTCCCTGAGCATGGTGGTCTCAAGGTGCACCCATTTTCTGACACTGCGGCTGGGTCGTACTCCATTGCGCAGACACACCACATCTCCACGGACACATTGCTGCTGATACGCTGTGCTGCTATAAACATGGGGATGCATGGACAACTCTTGTAACGAAAACTCTCTTTTTTATTGAGACACGGTTTCACTCTGTAGTTCAAGTTGGTCCTGAACTTAGTACGTAGCCCAGGCTGGCCTCAAACACAGAGCAATCCTCCTGCTTCAGCCTCCCAACTGCTGGGATTATAAGCAGGTGTCACTCGCCTGGCTAATTTTCACATCATTCGTGTGGGGCCAGCGCTCCAACCCCTCAGCTAAGCCCCAGCCCCAGCATCGCTCACGGCCCGGTAAGGCAGGATGGAGAGGTCCCCATGACGTGACCTGCCCCGTACTCTGACATCTTGGGGAGTCCCCTCTACTAGGACTTCACTCCTGGAGACATTTCTCACCCACATTTCCCCAGGAGGTGCTCCCTCCTCCCATGCCGGGATTCAGGGACACCCCTTGTCCCGTCTTCACCTCCATCTCATTACTCAGGGCCTTCGCCCGGCCCCAGCGCCTCACTCACTACTCAGCACCCACACACCCCGCCCGCTCTCCAAGGCCCACTCACCGCATCCCGGCTTCTTAGGGACCCTCCTCACAACGGGTTTATTTGGGGACCACCGGCCACAAGGTTTTTTATGCACCCATTTTTCCCCAAAGGGTTCTCCTAGGGTGCTCTCAAAACCTGGGGACCCTCTCACCTCACCTCTCTTCCCAGGGACAAACCTCATTCACCTCATCACTGAGGAGCCACCCCTCCCTCCCCTTTTTTCTCACTACCCAGGACCCCTCACCACCCCGATCTCTGCACTCGAGACTCCCGACCACCCCAATCTCACCGCTCAGGATGCCCCATTACCCCATCTCACAGCTAAGGATCCCCAGCATCCCGACCTTACCGCTCGCAACCCCGCATCACACCGATCTCGGGCTCGCTGCTCAGGACGCCCCATCACCCCGTTCCCTCATGTAAGGATCCCCCATCACCCCACGGCGGCCCGTGCACGCCCCGCCGCGCCCACGTCCCGCTGGCTCTGCCCACTCACTCGGAGGCGCCCTCGCTGGTGGGGGACGGGCCCTCGGCGAGGGAGGGGTTGATGGTGAGCGCCGGCAGCACCGGCTTCCTCCGGGCGAGCATCGGGGCTCCGCTGCGGGCGGCGGCGCCTCTAGCCCGGGCCCATAGGGGGCGGGCCGCGCGCAGGCGGCGCCGACGCAAGTTGGGGCTGCGGCCGGGCGTCGGCCGGCTCCAGGCGGAGCTGCGGGGCGTGGGCTGGGCGGCGGGCCGTGCCGCGTGTCGCCGGGCGGCGCGGGACTAAGGATCAGGAGCGGCCGCCGCGGCGACAGGAACCCAGCGAGGTTGATTGTGCAGCGGGGGCCGAGAGGCCGAGAGAACGGAGAGACGGTCGCGAGAGCGCTCGCCGGGATCTCGCGATATCCTGCACCACCCCTGGCGGCAGGACCCGCCCCTCAGCCGAGGCAGCCCCGCCCCTCGGCCGTGCTGTGCGCGCGCAGCCGCCGGAGCGAGCCTTCTTCCCAAAGGGGAAAGGGGCGGCTGGGTGGGTCGGGAGCGCGCACGTCCTCTCCCGAAGAATGGTGGTGGCGGCAGGTGCAGCGGGAGAGGCTGGAGTGCTCAGAGCCCTCGGGTGGAATTGAGTGACTCCTAAAATCCCTGGACGTTGAGGGGATCCACCCAGGTTCCATTTACTTTTTTTTTTTCTTGAGACAAGTTCTCCCTAATTTGCTACTCGGCTCAGGGTGGACCCGAACTTGAGGAGATCCTTCTGCCTCAGGCTCCCAGCACCTGCGCCGCTGGACCCCGCTTGATTTTCCTTTTTATTCCTCATCTCTGTGTCCTTGGTCATGCTTAGAATGGAACCGAGGCCTTCCGTGGTAGGCAGGCAAGCGCTCAGTCACAGCCCCAGCCTCATACATGTGTTTATAAATGTATGTATGTATGTGTGCATGTATCTGGCGGAACTGAAAGTCGGGCCCAGGGCCCTCATACTGACCTGCATTCCCACCTCACCCCCTTTTTTCAAGACACTGTCTCACCCTGTAACTAAGTTGCCCAGGCTGGGCTCAAATGTGTGATTCTCCTGCTTCAGCCTCCCAGAGTTGAGGGCTGACTGGCCTATGCCCCTGGGTTCACCTTGCGTATTCTTTTATGAGTTTGAGAGCCTTCTATGGGCCAGTAAATATGCTACACTCTAGAAATACAGTATTTTAAGAAGACACACAATGAGCACAGCTCAGCAGTTAAAGCCCTTGCCCAGCAAGTGTGGGGATCTGGGTTCGATTCCCCAGCACCATGTAAACTGGGTGTGCATGTAGTCCCAGCACTCAGGAGGCTGAGGCAGGAGGACTTCTGTGAGCTCAAGGCCAGCATGAGCTCCATAGTGAGTTCAGGACCAGCCTGGTTTACAGAGCAAGACCCTATCCAAAAAAAAAAAAAATCATCAAGCAGGGCTTAGTGGCACAGGCCTGTCATCTTAGTACTCTGGGAAGCTGAGGCAGTATTCTAAGTTGAAGCCCAGTCTAAGTAACTTAGCGACTTAGGAAGATCCTATGCCAAAAACTAAAATAAATAATAAAAATAAAAATGCATACTATACATTATGCAGAATTGCAAAATAAGACCATCTCTAAGAAGCGTGTGCATAATTACGTAACTGAGCCTAGCGCCCCACCCCCCCCAGCCTGGGCGTGTTCCTTCCTTTCTGGCTTCCCTTTCATTTTATCCTCAGTTCCATGTAATCTTTTTCTTTTTATTGAGCTGTAACTCACATATAATAAGTGCCCGATTCGTGAATGTTCAATTCCCTAGGCTTCTACAATTGTCTACCCTGCGGGGGCGTGCACATCACTGAGGAGCGTTTGCTCTGTCTTTTCGGTTAATCTTCCTGCAGTAGGGTGTGTGTACTGGTAAATGTTTAACTACGGACTGTTAAAATAAGAGGGGAAAAGGGGTGGGGTGTAGTTCAGTGGTCAGGGTGCTTGCCTAGCATGCTCAAGACCCTGAATTCCATTCCCAGCACCACATAAAAATTAGCCAGTGTCTGGAGGAATAGCTCAGCAGTTGAAGCACTTGCCTAGCAAGCTCAAGGCCCTGAGTTCAGTTCCGCAGCTTCATATAAGTTGGGTGCGGTGACGTAAGCCTGTAATCCCACCACTTGGGAGGCTGAGGCAGGATTGCTGTGAGTTCGAGGCCAACCTGGGCTACAGAGTGAGACTCTGAATCAAAAAAAATAAAATAAAAAAGCCAGGCATGGTGGCACAGACCTGTAATACCAACTCCAGAGGCTGTGCCAGGAGGATTACCCTAAGTCCTGGGGCTACAGAGTTGGACCTTGTCAAAAATGGAGGGGTGGGGTGTAGCTCAGTGTTTAGAGAACTTGCCTCGGAATCCCGAGGCCCCAGGTTTGATCCCCGCCACCCCCCCCCGCCCCGACCACATAATAGCTGGCTGTGGTGGTGCCAACCGAAATCCCAGCACTGGGGCAGCTGAGGCAAAAGAAATGCCTTGAGTTCCAGGCCGGCCTCGACTACAGAGCGACATCCTGTCTCAGAAAAGAGAGAGACAGAGACAGAGACAGAGACAGAGAAAAAAGAAGAACATGGCAACTGCACACCTTTCATTTCAGTGCTCTGGAGCCTGAGGCAGGAGGGTAGAAAGTTTGAGCTCAGCCTGGGCAACTCAGGGATTTAGCCAGACCTCATCTCAAAATTAAAACTGAAAGCACTGGGCCAGAGGTGGAGCTCAGTGCGAAGGCCCGGGGTGCTGTCCCCAATACTGCAAGGAAAAATGCAGCCTGGTCATCCACTCTGTCTATTGACCCCTCGCCAGGTGAAAGATGACCTTCTAGGCACCTCTGCAGACCAGAAGAAAATGCGCATGTCACGTTCTCCCCAGCGTGTCCCTTGCCAAGAGAAAAGGACAGCTTGGATCGAAACTATCAAGAAAGCCATCAGAAATGCATGTTGTGCGGGCAGCAGTTTAGGTGACACCCAAGGCTCTGGAACAAGAACAGAAGTACTAAGAAAGATGTCAGTGGAGCCAAAGATAAGCAGGAGAGTAGGCCCTGGGGACCATCGTGGGGTAGTGCGTGTCGGGTAGTGAGATAGCAGCAGCATGGAGCTGCCCTGTGGCCCCAGTCATAAAGCTCTCGGAGCTTGATAACGATTCTAAGGGTCAGGTGAGTGAAGCCAAGGCCCTGGGAACAAGGACACCCAGTTCCCTCTCAGGCATAGCAGGTAGGGGTCAGGGTCTGCCGTGCCTGATGTTGGTGGGGGCCAGTTACACTGAGGCCCTCAGGGCCAGCATTCAGGAGCCACACGCTTGGCCATCCACACGGGAGGGGAAGGGATGTTATAGAACAATCCACAAGGAAAGAGGAGCTAGTAGAGCTGGGTGCCAACCACATGCCCGTGACTCCAGCACTCTGGGACCCTGAGAATCGCAAGTTCCAGCACAGGCCGGGCCACTTGGAAACTCAGAGATGCTGTCTGAAAATCAGAAATAAAGGGCCGGGGACATAGCTTAGCAGTCCAAGCACTTGCCTACCAAGCACAAGGCCCTGGGTTCAGTTCCCCGGGGCCACATATACCAGGCACGGTGGCTCACGCCTGTAATCCCAGAACTCGGGAGGCTTGTGGTGAGTTTGAGGCCAGCCTGGGACAACATAGGGAATTCAGGACCAGCCTGGTCTACAGAGCAAGACCCTGTCTCCAAAAATAAAAGTCACGTTAATAGTTGTCAGAAAGTGGAGCCCCACCCTCTAGAGCTTCATGCTCTAGAGCCCAGGCTGGTCCTGAACTCAATATGTATGGAGCCCAGGCTACCTAGGACTCATGGCAATCCGCCTGATTCAGCCTCCCCAATGCTGGGATTACAGGCACGTGCCACCACACCCAGCCCATGTGGCGCAGGGGAATTGAACCCAGGGCCTTTGTACTTGCTATGCAAGCGCTTTAGCCGCCGTGCTATTCCTCCACCCCGTATAGAAGTGTCATTTCTCGTTAAGCCTTTTTTTTTTCCTGTTACAATCAAACCCAGAGCTTTCACACCGAGCTGCATCCCAGCCCTTTTTCATTTTATTATTTTTTTAGACAGGGTCTTGCTTTTGTAGTTGAGGCTGGCCTTGAACTCACAGCAATCTTCCTGCCTCAGCCTCCCCAGTGCTGGAATTACAGGCTTGCGCTATCAAGCCCAGTTCAGCTGTTTTTTATTATTAATTTTGAGACAGGGTATCGTTAAGTTGCCCAGTCTGGGCACGAACTTAAGATCCTCCTGCCTCAGACTCCCAGGGTGCAGGGATGACAGGCCTGAGCCGCTGACCCCGCCTGCTGCAACCCTTGGTGCCAGTGGGGCGCATTGTTAAGGAGCCCGAGGGTCCTCGTTGGAGTGAGGAAGCGGAGGACCTAGCAGCCCCTTGGCAGCCGGCCTGGGATGTGGGCAGCATGCAGTGCCCAGAGCGACCTCCAGAGGGGCGCACAGAGCTAGGGCGACAGCCCGGCCGGTCACCGTTGGCGGGGCGGAGGCGTCCCCAGCCTTGACCCCGTGGGTCCCTTCCGCCCTCCCCAGGCCGGAAGCTCAGAAGAGAGGGGTTGCCAAGTCAAAATCAGGTGCGGTAAGCTTTTCCCACTTTTTCCTTTCCTGTTCTCTTTTTCTCCCCTCTCCCTCCTTCCAATCTGATGAGATTGCATCTCAGAATAAATACAAAGAGGACCTGAGTGTGGTGGCGCAGGCCCATCATCCCAGCACTCACAAGGCTGAGGCAGAAGGATCTCAAGGTCCACCTCTCCCCCCTGCCGTCCCTCATGGGCAACTTAATGACTCAAAGGCTGAGGGTGTAGGGCAGTGTGAAGGCCCCAAGCTCCATCCCCAGAACCACACGCACACGGAATGCCCATGCTGGGTTTGAGCTTGAGATCCTTCTGCCCAGTCTCTCAAGTGCTGAGATTACAGGTGAGGGCCATAGAGTTCCATTTTATTGAATATTATATACCCATAACTTTTTTTTTTTGAGCTAGAGTCTTGCTGTAGTCCAGGCTGGGTCTGAACTAACTTTGTTTCCCAGGCTAGGCTCAGGCACATGGCAATCTTCCTGCCTCAGCCTCCCAGGTGCTGGGATTGTAGATACATATCATCATGCTCAGTTTATGTGGTACTGAGGAATCGAACCCAGGGTCCTGGGCTTGCTAGGCGAGAGCTCTAACCACTAGGCAACACTCCTAGGCCCCCTTCACATAATGCTATAAATTGTAGGAGGCTGGAGGAATTGCACAGTGTTTAAAGCACTTGCCTTGAAAGCTCAAGGCCCTGAGTTCAATTCCCCAGCACCACGTAAGCTGGGTGTGGTGGTGCATGCCTATAGTCAGGAGGCTGAGACAGGAGGATTGCCATGAGCCCAAGGCCAGCCTGGGCCACATAATGAGTTCAGAAGCAGCCTGGGCTACAGATCAAGATGTTGTGTCAAAAACTAAGTGTCACACATTGTATAATAATGGCATTAAATGATAAGGTGGGGACTCGGGCGTATGCCGGGATTCGGTCCCCAGCACCACATAGCTGAACGTAGTGGTGCACACCCGTAATCCCAGCACTGGGGAGGCTGAGACAGGAGGATTGTTGTGAGTTCGAGGCCAGCTTGGGCAACACAGAGAGTTCAGGACCAGCCTGGACTAAAGAGTAACATCGTGTCTCAAAAAACAAACAAACAAAACCCCTCAAAAAACAGAAATCAAAAATGAATATTTTCTCTTTATAAATTGGCTGTCTCCCATTTCCACCAGGAAGCTGACAGACAGGAGCTTCCTAGGGTCAGGAGAGCAATGTAGCATCCACGCATTGTGGTACACACCTGTCACTCAGTGATCTGGGAGGCTGAGGCAGGATAATCTCCAGTTTAAGCCCAGATGTAGTTCAATGATTAAAGCTCCTACCTAGCATGTGTTAGGCCCTAGGTTCCATTCCCCATCACCACACAAAAGGTAGCCACACCCCCTGGTGCATGCCTGCAATCCTAGCACTTAGAAGGCTGAGGCAGGAGGACTGCTGTGAGCTGGAGGGGCTGGAGGAAGACCACAGAAGTTTCAGTGCTTGCCCAGCAAGCACAAAACAACAGAACAACCAAGCCTGAGCCCAGTGTGACTGAAATGAAGCATCTTGACCTCTATTTATTTTCTTTCTTCTTCTTCTTTTTTTTTTTTTTTTTTTGTATTGCAGAGACATGGTGTCCCTCTGTAGTCCTGGCTGGTCCTGAACTATGGAGCCCACGCTGGTGTCAAACTCCGAGCCATCCCCCTGCCTCAGCCTTCCGAGTGCTGGGATGACAGGCGTGCACAACCATGCCCAGTTTAGGTGGTGCTGGGGAATGGAAATCAGGGCCTTGTGCTTGCTAGGCCAGCACTCTAACTGCTGTGCCATTCCTCCAGACCCCCCCCCCCCACCGCTTTTTTGGTTTTTGAGACAAGGTCCCACTAAGTCCCTAAATTACCCAGGCTGGGCTTGAACTTGGCACCCTCTGGCCTCGGCCTCCCAGAATGCCAAGATGCAGGCCTGAGCATCAGGCCAGCGCTGTGCAGTTCACACATGGACCACAGCTCTAATCCCCTGTCCCTGTCCCCCTGATTTCAGCAGGATTAAACATTAACTGTGTTTGGACCAGTCTATGTCTGACGGAAGCTTTGGCTGAGACCTGCCACCTGCAGGCCGGGCAACAGCCAGAGGCAGGGGACCTCCTGGGGACCTGTGCGGTAGCGGGCACCTGGGCCATCTTGTACTTACCGGTTTACTTGCTCTGCTGTACTGGGGACGGTGCGCAGGGCCTTGTATGTGCTACATGCTGCAGGCCTGCGTCGGTTCCATCCCTAGCCCCCAAAACAGAAGCAAAAGTTGGCTGAGGGCACAGCTCAGTGGTTCAGTGGTTAGAGAGCTTGCCTAGTAGGAACCAGGTCCTGGATTCGATTCACCACATCAAGATTGGCAGGACATGGTGGCACGTGCCTGTAATCTCAGCGCTCGGGAGGCTCAGGCAGGAGTATTGCTGTGAGTTCCAGGCCAGCCTGGGCTACAGAGCAAGACCCTGCCTCAAAAAAGAAAGAAAGAAAAAAAGAAAGAAAGAAAGAGAAAAAGAAAAGAGAGATAACATGTTGAAGTTGGGAACCTTAAATAAGATCGATGTGACCTTATTTAAGCATAAGTGTGTGTGTGCGTGAACGCACACATGTGAGCATGTGTGTGGCACTGGGATGGGCCCCACAGCCTTGCACTGAGCTAGACCTCCCACCCTTTTTACTTTTTGATCTCACTACATTGTCCAAACTGAGTTTGAACTTGAGATCCTACTGCCTCGGCTTCCCCAAGCGGCAGAATGACAGGTGTGCGTCATCACACCTTCAGCAGCTCAGAGGGAAAGGTGAGGGGAGAAGAGAGGTGTGACCAGGGCCCTGGGGAACCGGGGACGCGCCACCACCATGGCACCAGAGAAGAAACACCTGATCTCATGCAAGCTGGGGCTGAGATCGAGGGGACCATGTCCTCCGCCCTGGTGGCCCCCGTGGCCTCCTCTTCCTGGTGATCGGTTTGCTGTGACCCTTGGACCAGCAGCCATAAAGCCACAAGCAGGAGGAGGCCAGCCATGACGGGGCAGAGACACACGGGGGAAGGTGGTGGTGGTGGTGGGGGGTTGTGCCCTCGGAAAGGCCCGCGTCCCTGAAGCTGGAGCTCTTCTAGGTGCCAGACGAACTCAGGCTCAGAGGTCCTAGGTGACACCCCCCAGGGTGGGGACACGGTGGATTCATCCACTGCCCTCTCTGCTGCACCCCACGCCTGTGCACAGCAAGCATTCAGCTAGTTGTGCCAGTGGGCACCCCGGTACCCACCTGTTATGCCAGCTCTCAAGAGGCTGAGGCAGGAGGGTTGCCTGGGTATATAGTAAGTTCAGGATCAGCCTGGATTATGGAGTGAGATCCTGACTCAAAAAAAAGAACAAAAACAAAAAATTAGCCCAGTGGCACATATCTGTCACCAGCACTCTAGGAGGCTGAGGCAGGAGGGTCACAAGTTTGAGCCCTGCCTGGGCGACTTGGCGAAACCCTGTCTCCAAATCAAAACTACCAATGCCCTGGGACGCAATGCCGATCACCGTGGAAGCGCCGGCTCGGTCCTGGCCCCTGAGAAAAAGGGGTCACGTATGTGAGGGAATGAGTGGCAGCCCCGGGTCCCCTCCGTCGGGCGGCAGGGGGCGGCAGGCGGGAGCGTCTGCAGGCTGGGGGTGGGGGCCTGGCCCGGCCCCTGCCCCCACCCCCAGCTGGGGCAGTTGAGTCGGGGCAGGCTTCCGGAGGGCGGCGGCGCCCCAGAGGCCTCGGATCAGAGTCCCCGAGGGCCACCACCCGCCCTCCGTCCCAGCCGCCGGCCGCACCCGCGTCACGCCGGGCTGCTGGGCACGGCCACAGGGAGGGTCCGGGGAGGGAGGAGACCCGGAGGGAGGGGGAGGCACGGAAAGGGAAAAGGAGCCGGCAGGAGTCCGGGCCGCCTGGCGGTGAGAGGCTGAGGCAGGGCGATCTTCAGTTCGAGCTTCCTGGGCAACCTGGTGACTCAGAGAGACTAGGCGACAGCGACAATGGGCTGGGGATGGAGTTCCGTGTACGGCCTGGGCTCGGCCCTCGGGACCGCGAGAGGGGGGCGGGGGAGAGGAAGGCGGGGCGCGGAGCCGGGACCTGGGTGGCAACGTCCCGCGATCCAGGCCCTGGGAGCCGGCTGCGCTTCTGTGACCGGGTGTGCACTTGAGGCCGATGGCCAAGACGCCGGGAGTGACAGGTGGCACCGGCTGAGGCTGCAGCTCGCAGCGACCGCCTCGCAAAGGGGCAGCTCTGTCCCTCCCTCCTTCCCTCCCTCCTCCTCTTCTTCCCTCCGTCTGGCAGTGCTAATGGGCACCAGGGCCTCACATGGATTAGACAACTGCCCCCCACGGGCTCCCTGCCATCCCAGAGATTCTTGCCATAAGTAACTTCAGGGAGGGGAGGAGATCTGCCTTCGTGGGTCTCTGTCCAGTTGTGACATGCGACACAGAGAGGTGGGACCGCCAGAAGGGGAAAGCGGTTTTCTTTTTCCTTTCCTTTTTTTTTTTTTTTAACTTTGAAACATGTCTTACTAAGTTAGTCAGTTGCCCAGGCTGAGCTCAAACTTGAGATCCTCCTGCCTGAGACCGTGGGCCTGCGCCTGACTTTCCTCCCTCCTTCGCAGAGCTCCCCCTGGGGACTTTCACGACAGAGCGAGGACATCACCCTCCAGTGCCTGGGTCTCAGGGCCCAGTGTCACCGCCTGGGGCTCGTGGGTGGCAGCCATGACAGGGGGCTGTCTTGTTCTCAGTGACTAGTGCCCACTGTGTGTCCAGGGCACAGGCCCTGACAGCTTGTCCAGCCCAATGCCTGGGCGAATCCGTACCTGCACCAGGGCCACAGCGTATCCTTGAGCAGTATGGCCGAGTTTTATTTATTTCCTGGTGCTGAGGGCTGCACAAGCATTAGCGTGGCCCCAGGCAGGGCACCAGGGGTGCGTGTCCCCACGCAGGTGGAGTGACAGGAGGCTCATCCCTCCTCCTAGAGGTCTCGTTGAGAGAGCTACAGACACAGCGCCCTGGAGCGTCCTGCGCTGACTGACCAGAGGCGGAGAAGGGTCTAGAAGTCAAACGTCCTGGCTTTGTGCCCCGACCCAGGGACTGCCTGGCCAGAAGCCATGGCCCCCAGGCCGAGTCAATATTGCCACTGGGCTTGGTCCAGCTTGCCAAGGCAAACACTAGCCACAGCGAGGGATCGCGGGGCTCCCGGAGCGGGTGGCTGGTGTCGCCCGAGCCCCCCATGCGCCCTGGGGACACAGGGGACAGAGGGCTGAGCCCTGGGGCGGGCATCGTGGGCCCTGCAGGTGCTGAGTGGCACCCTGGGCTGCCACACACTACATGCCAGACGCTCGCCCGGTGCGAGTGTGACAGCCACATGTGCCCCAGACCCCGTGGGGTCCCCAAGGACACCTTCTGTAACACCAGCACTGCCCTGCCGGATGGCACACCACGCAGCGCGCAGGCCCCCACTCTCATTTTGTTAATGGCACGGGGTCACACTCAGGGCCCTGCACTGAGCTCCGTCCCAAGCTTGTTTTTCTTTTTTACTTTTTGAAGGACAAGGTCTCGCTCTGTAGCCCAGGCTGGTCCTGAATGCCTATGGAGCCCAGGCTAGAACTCATAGCAATCCTCCTGCCTCAGCCTCCCAAGTGTTGGATGACAGACGTGCACCACCACGCCCAGCTTCTGTGGCGCTGACAGTGGAACCCAGGCCTGTGTCGACCCGGCCGGCACCCTCACCGCTGACCTGCGCCTCAGCCTCATTTGGTTTTTCTTGCAATGAGTGAATCGTGACGCTCTTGGTGAGAAACACGCACACAGGGCGGGAGGGACAGCGCGCAGTTCCAGCACCTTACTAGCCCGTGTGTGTCCCTGAGTTCTTTTCCCAGCACCACACAAGCTGGGCGTGGCTGCACGTGCCTGTGACTCCAGCACTTCAAAGGCCGGGGCAGGAGGATCACCATGAGTTTGGAGCCAGCCTGGCCCCCTCCAAAAAAAGGAGAGAAAGAAGAAGGAAATAAATACACACCAAGAGGCAAATTTCTAGCGACCACGAGTCCATTTGGAGCTACCCCCTCGGCTTGGCACCCTGCACCATGCCTGGCACAGAGACACTTGAGATAGTCGGCTCTTCACTGCCTTTCCAGCAACTTCCTGGTGTATTCAGTCCAAACCAAACAGCCCACAGGGCCTGCCCGCCCCACCCTCTCTCCTCCCTGCTTCCCCTCGCTCCCACCACGCCAGCTTCCTGGCTGTTCCTGCCACATGCCAGGCTCTGCCCTGCCCCAGGGCCTTTGTACAGGATGTTTTTCCTCTTGTTTTCTATGGCTGGCTCTTCTTCACTACTCACAGATCTAGTGACATGTCATCACCTAAAAAGTGTCTTTTCATTGGACGTGAGTACAGCCTGGCATCCCAGCACTCGGGTAGGTTCTGGCAGGAGGATCCCAAGTTTGAGCTCAGCCTGGGTAACTTAGTCACTTTATGAGATCCTGTCCCAAAATCAAACTTAAAAAATGGCCTAGAGATGTAGCTCATGTGTAGAGATGTGAAGGCCTTAGCCTCAGCCCCGGTACCATTAAAAAGAGAGGAAGAAGTGATCATACGAGTGTGTACCTTCCAGTATTCAGCTAAGGCATTTGAAATTTAGCTTTTTTTTCTTTTTTCCCAAATTTACTAGTCTTTTGAACTATATGCTTGTAGTTATTTTCTAATATGAACTGGTGGGTAAGGCCAGGTTTAAGAATAGCAACAAAGATATAGCAAAACATAGAAAAAAAAACTTTTGGTAAATATCCCATTAAAGGGATTGGTTGGATTCAGAGAAGAGGCATCAAGATTTAACTACTGCGACCCATTCGAGGGACAGGAAGCCGAGGTACAGTGGTGACTTAAGTGAAGAAGATTGTGCGGAAGATTAATATGTTAAACACTGTATGGTTTCTCAGACTTGGAAAACCCAGAACACAGACATTCTTTGGAACCACATGAAGTGATAGCCGGAGCCGGGGGAAGGGGCAAGGAGGGGATGGGAGGGTAGAAAATGGGAAGGTATTGTAAAATTGATATGACACATATGTGCACGAAATACCCAAATTCATTGTAAACACGGTGTATTACATATGTATATTAATAAAAATAATGGGGGAAAAAGATCTCTACTAGAGCATAAAAAAGAGAGGAAAAAAAAGCTTGGCGTGATGGCACATGCCTATCATCGTAGCATTGTGGAGGGTAAGGCTGAAGGAATGCCATGAGTTCAAGGCCTGGGCTACAGAGAAAGCCCCTGTCTCAAAAAAATTTATATATACATATGTATAGACACCCCAACCTTTCTTCTCTCTTTCTTTTCTCTCTCTCTCTCTCTCTCTCTTTCTTTCTTTCTTTCTTTCTTTCTTTCTTTCTTTCTTTCTGTCTTGAGACCAAGTTTCACTAAGATGCCCAGGCTAGGCTCAAACTGGGGATCCTCCTGCTTCAGCCTACAGTGCTGGGATGTTGGGCTTGGGCCACTGGACCCAGTCTCATCCATGTTTGATTCCTTAGGTAACAAACACAAAAGAAGAAATCTGTCACCATCACGATGCAGAGTTGGCAAGAGGGGAGAGAGAGGAGTTCCAGGCTGAGGAATCCACAGGTGCAAAGACCCTGGGGTCGGAAATGTCAAACCTAAGAAATCCTTGTTGGCTAAATGAGACGCGGGCTAGTGTAGGGCTTCGGCAGGGCAGCGGAGGACCGAGTGGGCGGTTCTGGGCTGTCCTTGCTAAGGGGTGTGGGGCGGTTCCCAGCTCAGGGCTCCCTAGAGATATGGACCAGATGTCTCTCCATTTTGTTCTCTCTTGGCAGCAGACTGACCTATCCGGGGATCCCGGACTGTCTGGGATGCGATATCCGGTGACTCTGAGAGAAACAGTCCCCTTAAGTGGGGAAGAGGTCACGGTAGCGCCGAGACACCGCAGACTTTGGCCTTTGCCCGCAAAACACCCAGATAACGGTTCTCCCGCCCCTGCCCTGCTCGCCGCAGCGTCATTGGCCAAGGTGCCCGTCGATCACTCTCATCCACCAATTAGCGCCCGAGGCTGGGCTGGCCCGCATCTTTAGGAGGCCCTGACCTAGCACAGAGCGGGACAGGACTCGAGGGACCCGGGAACCTCCAGGGTCCGGAACCAGAGCCAGCAGGCCCATGAATGGGGATTTAGCGGCCGGCCAGGTGAGTCCAGCGCGGGGTGCCATGCTGGAGTCTGTGGCCGGAGACCCTCGCCCAGGGTGGGCCGAGGCGGGAAGGCGCAGCCCGCTGCGCAGAGGGGAAGACGAGGCCAGGGAGTGCGCAGGATGGGCCAGCCCGGAGCGCCTTGTTCCATGGCGCTTTTCAAAGAAACCAGCCCTCGACCAGGTCTGGTGATGTAGTCCAGCCCTCTGGGAGGCTGAGGCAGGAGGATCGCAAGCTTGTTCTAGGTCTGGGCAACTTACTTAGGGACGCTGTACCCTGACACTAGCTAGTAAGGATGTGGCTGTGGTGTAGACGTTCAATTCCGAGTATCCAAGAAGAAGTAAGGAAGGAAAGAAGACTCTGGCCCAGCCACCTGGGAGGCCGAGGCAGGCAGATCACAAGGACAAGCCCAGCATCTTGGGACAATGGGACAACTTAGCAACTCAGGGGGACCCTGTCTCAAAACCAAAAGTACAAACGGGCCGGGGGGTGTTAACAGTTCAGTGTAGAGATCTGGTGTCAATCCCTGGCACCTCAGGGGGAGAGAAAAGGCACTCCGGTGCCCTGGGGCGTGCGGCAGTGGGGTGCTCACGCCGGGTGTCCCTGTCCCAGATGGCGTCCCCCACCTGCGCAGTGGGCCCTATGGACAGTCTGGAGCTGCTGGACCTCCTCTTTGACCGTCAGGACGGCATCCTCAGGCACATGGAGCTGGGCGAGGGCTGGGGCCACTCCAAGGACCAGGTGAATGGCGCCTTGGGGTGACCAGGGCCCCGAGGGAGGGCTGGGGACAGGGCTCAGCTCCCGGGGCTGCCGGGCACAATCACGGTGCTCTTTGTGGCCTTTGTGATAACTGCTCCTTCCAGTGGGGGAAAGGGAAGCTCAGAGAAGGCCAGCAATATCCACAAGGCCACACAGCAGGCTGGGACTGAGTCTGCACTCATGCTGGGGGTTGTCCCTTGGGGCAGGAGGTCTTTCTTACAGAGAGCACACCAGGAGCCCAGAGAGGGCCAGCGGATGGCACAGAGGTGCACAGCAACCTGGAGCCCACTGCGAACTTCTCACACCCACGTCTTTCCCTCCCAGCAGGCGCCCACAGGCTCTGACTCGGATGACTTCCTGAGTTCCATCCTGGGCCCCGGGGACTCAGTCCCCAGCTCCCCCACTTGGTCCCCTGCAGCCAGTGACAGTGGCATCTCCGAGGACCTGCCCTCCGACCCCCAGGACACCCCTGCGGCCAAGGGGCACCGGCCCGCCTACCTCCTTGGTCCCCGGGGCCCTGCTGTGCCCCCCGGGCTTCAGGTGCCAGAAGCCTCCGTGGCCATAGACCTGGGTGAGTCAGGGGCGTCTCCACCCACTGGGGCTTGGCGGCCATCGGAGGAACTTTGTGCCATAGTACAGCTGGGTCCCCATGGGATTTCCCTGGAGACAGAGCCAGGCCTGATGGCCCTGCCACACGGGAGACCGCGGCCTAGGGGGTGAAGTCACATAGCTGAGGCCCCAGGGAGGGAGGGATCGCCCCAGGGAGATAAGCCCGGAGCCTTCCCCCTGGGCGGCACAGCCACTACCTCCCTGGCCAGCAGGCCTGTGGGCAGCTGGGGATCTGCGTGCCACAGAGGAGCCCCCGGGGTCACAGTCCCGCTTCAACCTCACCGTGAAAGAGCTTCTCCTGTCCGGCAGTGGTGGCGGGGGCGACCTGGTGAGTGTCCCCTCCCCGCACCCTGAGGTCCCCATCCTAGAGGCTGGTACACGGATTCACAGTGAGGAGCTGGGTTGTGCCCGTGCTGATAGACTGAGCAGGTCACGGGTTCCAGTCCTGGGCTCCTGATCACCGCTCCCCTGCCCCGGCCTGGGCCCCAGGGCCTTTGCACTGAACTCCACTACCAGCTCCTTATTGTTTATTTGAGACTGGTCTCTCTAAGTTACTAAATTGCGGAGGCCAGGCTCTGATTTGCAATCCTCCTGCCTCAGCCTCTCGAGTGCTGGGTGGCGGCGAGCGCCCCAGGCCCAGCTGGCAGGTGGCGCCATGGAATCAAGCCCGGGGCCTGGTGTTTGTTAGGCAAGGGTGGCAACTTCTGAGCTGCGCCCTAAGCTGCCATCCACCCGGGATGGTGGTGGACCAGGCCATGGGGCCTCGCCTCGCCCCACCGCAGAGCCTCGGCCCCGCCGGCTTGTGTCCAGCCACTGGTGGGAGCAGCTGCACCATGGGATGAGTGTCCACAGCTGGGGGACAGCACCCAGGACACAGGAGATGCTCAGGAAGGAGGCTGTTGAGTGACTATTTGTAAAAACTGCATCCGGGAGGACATGGAGGCCCCAGTGGGGTCAAAGGGTGAGGGGGGATTCTGGCCCCTGTGGACCCCCAGATTGGTGTTTTCCTGTTGCAGCCGCCACAACTGCCCGCTGCCCACCTGCTGCGGCCCGGAAGTGGCCACTGTCAGGAGCTGGTGCTGACGGAGGACGAGAAGAAGCTGCTGGCCAAGGAGGGTGTCACCCTGCCCACCCAGCTGCCCCTCACCAAGGTACACCGGCAACCCGCCGGCTCACTCCCCTCCGGGCGCCCGCCCACTGCTCACGCCTTATTTGCTTCTTTCTTTGTTTAGTTTTTGAGATAGGTGGGGTGTAGCTCAGCAGGCTTTCAGCGCTGGGTTCCATCCCCTAGCACCACAGAAAGGTTAGCTGGGCATGGTAGTGAACGCCTGTCATCCCAGCACTCAGGAGGCTGAGGCAGGAGGATTGCCATGAGTCCGAGGCCAGCCTGGGCTCTATAGTGAGCTCAGGACAAGCCTGGGCTGCACAGCGAGACTTTGTCTCAATAAAACCAAATTAACAAAAACCTGAGATACTATGTCAGGACCTCTTTCTTTCTCCTTTTCAACCCTGGGGATTGATCCCACTGGGCTATGTCCCCATTTATTTTTATTTATTCATTTTCATTTCAAGTTAGTGACTCATCAAGTTGCTAAATTGCCCAGCCTAGGCTCAAACTGGAGATCCTCCTGCCTCAGCTTCCCAGGCACTTGAGATGTCAGATGTGCGCTAGATTCAAATTTGGCAATCTTCCTGCCCCAGCCTCCCCGAGTGCGGGGAGGACAGGCTTTTGCCGCCTCAGCTGGCTGCCACTAATTTATTTAGAGAGAGTCTCACTGTGTAGTCCAGGCTGGTCCTGAACAAAAAGTGATCTCCTGTCTCAGTCTCCCAAGTGCTGGGATGGCAGCGGGCGCCTCTGCGCCCAGCTAGTGGGTGCTGCGTTTCTGCCTTGTCCCGCGTGCCCACTGCGCCCTTCCTTAGCCTCACGTGACTGCTGATACTTTTTGCCCAGAAGATGGCACCTAAAACCTCCAGGCCTGCAGCCCCAATCCCAGATCCCGACGTGCGGTGACTGGTGGCTGACTGGCTGCCTTGGTTGTCCAAGTCGCCATTGTGCGTACCGGCTTGTTCCCACCCCGTGTTACTACCTAATTCAGACGTTCCCTTTTGGAGGCGGTAGTTAAGCCCACGGGCCTGAGGCGAGGAAGAGCACTGTTTCAGAAACGGCCAGCAGGTGGCAGTGTGGCATCACACCCGAAATCTGAGAGGCAGCAAATTTATTTTTTGAAAAATTTTCTGATGTAATCAATTAATTTATTTTTCTACTGGGGTTGGAGCCCGGCGCGTTCACACTTAGCCACATCTTCAGCCCACTTTTTTCTGAGGCAGGGTCTCGCTCCGTAGCCCAGGCTGGTCCTGAACTCGCTATGAAGCCCAGGCTGGCCTCGAACTCACGGCGATCCTCCTGCCTCAGCCTCCAGAATGCTAGGATTACAGGCTTGTGTTTGTCTTGAGACAGGGTCTAAGTCCCCAAGTTGAGAGCAGACTGGGTTTAAACTGGTGATCCTCCTGCCTCAGCCTCCCAGAGGGCTGGGATGACAAGCTGTCGCCACCAGACTTGGCTAATTTAAGGCATTAATTTTATTGGATTGCCAATCCCCAGCCTGGCAAGACGACACTTTTGTTACCCAGCCCTCTGGGAGGGAGGCTGAGGAGGATCACCAGAGAAACCCTGTTTCAAAGTAAAACTAACTAATAAATGACTTGGGTTGTAGCCGCGTGCAGAGGCCCTCAGTTCGATTCCCTGTACTGGAAGAAAAAAAAGAAAGAAAAGAAAGCTGGGGGCCCCCCAGTGTGGGTGGAGGTGGTAAACCCCTGGGAACCTAGGACCTCCTATGCCCCGCCCACCTCACGCCTGCCCCGCCCCGCTGCAGTACGAGGAGCGAGTCCTGAAAAAGATCCGCCGGAAAATCCGCAACAAGCAGTCGGCCCAAGAGAGCCGCAAGAAGAAGAAGGAGTACATTGATGGCCTGGAGACTCGGTGAGGTCGGGGCCTGCGCCGGCGCGGGGCTGAGGCCGGGAAGGGGCGGGGCGGTCGGGAAGGGGCGGGGCAGCCTGGGTCGCCGCCCTCAGCACCGGCAAGGTTGCAATGGGCTTGTCACTTCTTTCCCTTTTTTTTTTTTTTTTTTTTTTTGAGGCAGAGCCTCGCTCTGTAGCCCAGGCTGGTCCTGACCTCATTGGAGCCCAGGCTGGCCTTGGACTCACCGCAATCCTCCTGCCTCAGCCTCCCGAGTGCTGGGATGACAGGTGTGCGCCACCGTGCGGGGTTGATGTGGTGCTGGGGCTCTTTAATCGCTGAGCCCCTCCTCCGGCCCCATGTTGCGTTTTGAAACAGGGTCTCTCCAAGTGCTGAGCGGCCCAGGCTGCCTGAATGTGTGGTCCTCCTGCCTCAGTCTTCCAGAAACCTCAGGCTGCCGTCCATTCCCTATCCTGGGCCCCAACAAATGCAGAAGCCAGTAGATGTGGATTCAAATCTAGGCTCCATGATGGGCAAAGTGGCATGTATCTATGGTGCCAGCCACTCGGGAGGCTGAGGCAGGAGGATCACCTAAGCCCAGGTGTTTGTGGCCAGCCTGGGCAACACGGTGAGACCTCTTCTTGAAAACAAAACAAAACAAAAATTTTGGCGCGATGGCAAAAGCCTGTAATCCCAGTGCTCTAGGAGGCTGAGGCAGGAGCATTGCCAGGTCAAGCCCAGCCTGGGCAACTTAGTGAAATAACAATACCCTGCCAGAGGTAATAAAAATGGGCGATAAGCTAAGTGTGGTGGTGCATGCCTGTAATCCTAGGACTCAGGAGGCCGAGGCAGAAGGATTGCCTGGACTGCAGAATGAGACCCTGACTCAAAAAATAAAAATAAAAATGGGCTGTAGGTATAGCTCAGTGTGAAAGCTCTGGGTTCTGTCCCGAATACGGGGGGGGGGGGGGGGAGAGGAAAAGAAAGATCTGGCTTGGTCACAGAATTGCCTGGGACAAGCGGCTTCCCCCACCTGCCTGGCTGTAAGGTGGGGCCACCTAGGGAAATGTCCCGGTGGTGGGTGACAGCATGTCCCGAATGTCACTGGCTCCCCATCCCTGCAGGATGTCAGCCTGCACTGCCCAGAACCAGGAGCTGCAGAGGAAAGTCTCCCACCTGGAGAAGCAAAACCTGTGAGCCTCCCCAGCGACCCCGGCAGGGACACAGGGGCGGCCCCAAGACCTTCCAGGACAGTGGGGTCTGTGGTGCTGGCGTGAGCCCCACCTGGGAAGTAGGCGGGCTGCAGGGAGGAGGGTGCTGGGACCTGGGGCTTCGGCCCCAGGTGTGTAAGAGTTCACTTGAAAGGTGTTCCCCGCGGGAGGAATGGTGCCTGTACAGCCAGGAGGCCAGGGCACAGCGCACTGGAGCACCTTGTCCTGCTGAGGGGCACCCCGTGTTGTCGGTGTTTAGCCTCTACTGTGCCCCAGTCAGAGTTCTCGGCCCTGGGCGTGGCAGGGAACATGATCTGTCCACTCAAAGGAGTCACCGAGCTCGGCCCAGGGATGCAGGCCTTCATCCCAGCAGTCTGGGAGGCTGAGGCAGGAGGATCACAAGTCTGAGCCCGGCCCGAGCAACTTAGCAAGACCTTGTCTCTAAATCTCTCAATCAAAACCCAAAAATACAGGCCAGGGACGTAGCTACGTGCAAAGGCCCTGGGACAGGTGGAGCCTGGCCCACGGGAGGAGGATGAGGAGGCCCCATGCCTGAAGCAGAGGCCGGCAGGCCTTGTGGGTGCTGCGGGCTAAGGGGAGGCCAGGGCCAGCTCGGTCCCCGATAGCCTGGGGGACCTGGGAGGGTCTGCACCGCGCGCTCTGGTGCCCTCTGGCGGCTGCTCGGAGCAGAATTCTAGGAGAGGGAGGAGCCGGAGGAGGCGGGGCCGGCGCAGAGGATGATATGGGGCAGGCTAGGCGCCCACGGGGCTCCTGGAAACAGACAGGAAGGAGCCCAGCGTTGAACCGAGGCGTCCTGTTCCCCGAGGTCCCTCCTGGAGCAGCTGAGGAAGCTCCAGGCCCTCCTGGTCCAGTCCACCGGCAAGTCTGCGCAGACGGGCACCTGTGTCGGGGTGAGTCCCCAGGCCCGGCTCTTGGTCTTGGCAGAAGGCGTGTGAGAGGAGGGGCTGGACTAGGGATGGAGCTGAGTGCAAAGGCCGTGGGGTCAGCCCCCAAAATGAGGGGAGAAAAGAACAAAGAAACAGATTTGTGCACCAGCTCCGCCCGATCCTCTGGTCTCTGGGGCCTCAGTTTCCTCCCAAGGGCTATGCACGCTCTTGGGGAGGGGGAGAGTTGGGTGACCCCCCCATTTCCGGCAGGTCCTACTGCTGTCCTTTGCCCTCATCATCCTCCCCTCCATCAGCCCCTTCGCCTTCAACAAAGCCGACAGCCCGGTGGCGGCTGGGGACTTCACCCCTGTGCGAGGTAGGTGGCCCCTGCCCTCAAACCCTCCCAGGGGGCCCGGCCTGGTCGTGCAGACCTGGCATCCCAGTGGCCGGGGAGGCCGAGGCAGGAAGTCTAAAGTTCAAGCCCAGCCTGGGCAGCCACACACAAGTCAGAGAGGCTGGGGGTGTAGCCGCGCTTCGGCTGCTCCCTGGGTGGCCGGCCCGCGGGGACCAGGCAGTGTGGGGGTGTCGGGGTCCAGCCCCTCCATCCTGCTGACCACCCGACTCCTCAGTCTTCTCGAGAACCCTGCACGACGACACAGCATCCCGTGTGGCCATGGGCGAGGTGGCACCAGGCCCCGACACCAGCGCACCCCTCCCAGGGCCTGCAGACCCCCACAGGGCACCCTGGGGGGGCCTCCTGGACGTGCCCGGGCTGGGCAATTCCACCAAAGGGCTGCACAACTCGACCTTGGCCCTGCGGAACTCCACAGAAGGCCTGGGTGCGGCTACCACGCTGGGCTGGGTGGCACGGGAGCCCGTGCTCAGCGCGGGCCGCGTGGGGCTGGAGGCGGCTGGAGAGGAGCTGTGAGGGTCCCCAGGACGTGGCCTCCGTGTCTCCCAGTCCTGGGGATGCACCGGGCGCTGCGGTGGACAAGGACAGGCTCCAGACGCCAAGGCGAAGGGGGGCCCTGCGGCTGCACCTCCAGGGGCTGGCAGAGGCCCCTCCCTAGGACGCTTGCTGAGATGCCGAGCCGGACAGCACTGCCTCGTCCCAGCACTCTGGGAGGCTGAGGCAGGAGGATCACAAGTCCTGGCCCAGTCTAGGCAACTTAGCAAGACTATCTCTAAATCAAAAACGAAAAAGGACTGGGATGTAGCTCAGTGCAAAGGTCCTGGGTTCCCAGTACCAACAAAAGAGGTGGAGGGGGAATGGGCTGGAGGAATAGCCCAGCAGTTAGAGCACTTGTCCAGCAAGCACAGGTCCCAGGTTCGATTCCCCAGCACCATATAAACCAGGTGCGGTGACGCACACCTGTCACCCCAGAGCTCGGGAGGCTGAGGCAGGATTGCTGTGAGTCCACGGCCAGCCTTGGCTCCATAGTGGGCTCAGGACCGGCCTGGGCTAGAGACCATGCCCCCCCCAAAAAAAGGACAGAGATACACTCACACCCTGAGGCAGGGGACACAGCCAGCCATGCCTCAGCAGCACCCCCCTCCCCCCCACCGACACCAGCCTCCCTTGGGAGCAGATGACCCTGCTTTCTCCTGAGCAGCCCCCTCCCCCTCTGCCCCTTTTCTAAGACCGCATGATCTGTAATAAAGTGTTTGCACACAACCCAGCCCCGTGGGGCGGGGAGTGAAAGGAGTTTGCAGTTTCTGGTCTCCCTGGAAAGGGGCAGGGCTGTGGACAGCGGGAGAGGGTCCCCACGGGGAGCTCTGGGACCCTCAAGGCTGTCCCTCGCAGCTGAGAGCTGCCATGGCCACCCTGGGTGGGGCAGGGCTGCCCGCTGGGCCCTTTCACAGGTGAGGAGACAGGCACCACTTCTGAGCAGCACAATCACACCTGGGAAGGGAGGGGGATGGGAGGGACCCCGCGTGAGCGGGCGTGAAGGGTCTGGGCTTGCCCCACCTGACACCATATGGAGCCCGGGTGTGGATGACCTGCACCCCAGCGGACCCAACATCTGAGCTTCCTGGGGGGCTGAGCTCCAACCTGCATTCTCTGGCCTCAGCCTCCCCAAGTGCTGAGATGGCCGGTGCATACCACCGGGTCCTGGTGTGGGGACAGACAGCAAGTATTCAGCAGGAACGACCGGGAACAGTACCAAAGGAGCATGTAGCTACAGGCCGGGCCGGGCACAAAGCCGAGCCGAGATGAGCCAGAAGCCTGCTCTACCGCACTGGGCTGGGAGTTCCGCCGACACTGGGGAAGCCAGGCCCCGCGTGCCGCGGGAGGACCGGCGCCCCTCCTGGGGGACCACAGCGGCCGGGTAGGCCAATCGGAGCCGGGAGGAGGTTCTGAGGGTCCCTGGGCAAGCCTGGCACACACAACTTTATTCCTGTGAGGCCAGAGATGGGGAGGGTCTGGCCGCGCTGGGTAGCGTGTCCCCAGCCACAGGCCAGTGTCCGGCGGGACGAGTGGCACCCGGACCAGCCGGCTGCTCTGAGGTGTGAGCCCCCTGCCGCCAGCTGGCCGCAGGAGCGCGGTGATAGGCCACAGGGGTGGGGCAGCTGGCGAGGGCGCAGGCCCAAGGGCACCGGCCCAAGGGCACCCTCAGGTCCCCAGAGGTCATATCCAGGTTTCAAAGCGACATGGTGAGTGGTGCACAGCCTATAATATCAGCACTTTGGGAGGCTGAGGCAGGAGGGTCACAAGTTCAAGCCCGGCCTGAGTAACTTAGTGAGAACCTGTCTCAAAAATCAAAAATAAAAACGGGCCGGGCATGGAGCTCCATGTGCCAGACTCCACACCCACTGTCCGAAGGGAAAAAAGAACTCAAGCTTCCTAGAAAAAGCCACCCAGTCCCAGCGCGCGGGTCAGCTGGGTGCCTCGGCCTTCACCCTCTTGGGGGGCCTGCGGGGGGCCGGGCTGGACTGCTCCCTTTTGAGGCCAGCTGGGGGCTCCGCCGGAGGCTCGGTCTGGGCCGGGCCAGCGCCGTTCAGCTGGACCCCGGGGTCCTCCTTGATCTTGAACCTGGGAGTGGGTGGGCGGGGCAGAGGCGGCGGCGCGCGGTCCACCAGGCAGGGCCCGTCCCAGGCGGGGATGGCCAGCCCCAGGTGCTGCATGAGCCGTGTCATCACGTCGTCCACGTAGCCATGGATGCACAGGTCGGCCTGGCGGTCCTGAGGGGGGAGGGTCAGGCTGGGCGGGTGTGCATGGGAAGAGGGGCACGGGCAGGGCGAGCTTGGCCACCTACGTGCTTGGTGGGCTGCAGGTTGACGATGACCAGGTGACCTCCGCGGCGCTTGGTGGCCAGGGGCAGGTTCCCACTGGGCCGGATCTGCAGGGACGTGCCCAGGGTGATGGACAGGTCCGCGTTCCTGGGGGAGGACTGCGGGCTCAGTGCAGCTGCCCCGGCCCAGCCCGGCACCCCAACACAGCCTGGGGGTGCAGCTGGGGCCTGGATCCAGTGCCTGGCAAAGGAAGCCCCCCTCACCCTGGGTGAGCAGGCAGGGCCTCAGCTGCCATAGCAAGAGCTCAGCCTGTCCTGCCCGGGTGAGGATCCTGGCTCAGAGTGCGCGCAGCGGCCCAGGCTGGCCATCCCGGCGCGCTGGGAGGCTGAGCCAGGAGGATCACAAGTGGGAGTGCAGCTTTAAGTCTGGGTTTAATCCCCAGCACCACCAATGAGGAAAAAAAAAAAAAAAGACCTCCTGCCTGCTGGGCAGCTCTGTGCAGAATCCATTCACTAGTCTCAGTTTCCCCATCTGTAAAATGGGCCTTAAGCAGCACCCACCTGGCACCCCAGGATGGATGGCGGGAAGGACATCCAGCCTGAGGAAATCCTTTCTTCTCTTTGCCATGGACTGAAACCAGGGCCTTCACACTCAGCTACATATCTGGCCTCTTTCTTTCTTTCTTTCTTTTCTTTCTTTCCTTTCTTTTTTTTGAGACAGGGTTTCACCCTGTAGCCCAGGTTGGTTCTGGACTCACAGCAATCCTCCTGTCTCAGCCTCCTGAGTGCTGGGATAACAGGCATGTGCCACCGTGCCCAGCTTATGTGGCGCTGGGAACTCTGGTACTTAACGATTGGCTTAGCACTTGCATCCAGCCCCTCTGGCCCATGTCCTTTTTTATTTTTTATTTTTTCCTTTGAGACAGGGTCTCACTCTGTGGTCCAGGCTGGTCCTGAATTCACTTCAGAGCCCAGGCTGGCCTTGGACTCATGGCAATCCTCCTGTCTCAGCCTCCCGAGTGCTGGGATTACAGGCGTGTGCCACCATGCCCAGCTTATGTGGTGCTGGGGAATCGAACTCGGGTACTCAGCACTTGGCTTAGCGCTTGCTCAAGCGCTTTAACCGCTGAGCCATTCCTCCAGCCCCTCTGGGCCATGTCTTAAATTTTAATTTTGCAACAGCCTTTCGCCAAGTTGCTAAATTGCCCAGAGTGAGTTCACACTAGGGATCCTCCTGCCTCAGCCTCTCAGAATGCTGGGATGGTAAGTGTGTGCTTCTTGCGGGGGCCAGAGAGCCTCCAGGCCAAGTTCCTCCCTGAGACACCCCCCCCACCCCTGCAGCCCTCCCACAGCCCACCGTGGGCACAGACCTGCTGGCCTCGTCTGCAAGGGCCAGGTCGCGGGCTGGCAGCGAGTCCTCCCAGTCCAAGATGGTGTCTCTCAGCTCCCCGCTGCAGAGGGAGGGCAAGGGGTCAGGAGGCCCTTCGCCTCCCTGGGAGTCGGGCACAGGGGGCACGGGACGGGTCACTCACCGGCAGGCCCGCAGTCCCCGCGCCTTGGCCACTGTGCAGAGCCGGCCAGTGGCTTTGAGGCCCATGGTGCCGACGATGGTGTCCCGGACATACTGCCTGCGTGAGGGGGGGGGGAGGTGAGCCCACCCTGCAGCCCGTGGGGCGGGTCTGGGGCCTGCTTGCTGGTTCTCTACTCCTTCCTGAGACAGGGCATCACTCTGTAGTCTGATCTGGCCTTGAACACACAGCAGTCCTCTTGCCTCAGCCTCCCGAGTGCTGAGATTACAGGCGTGCACCACCACGCCTGGCTAATTTTTATTTGGTGTTAGAGAATGAAACCCACAGAGCGACCTGCCAGTTCCTTTGTTATTTTGAGACCGGGTCTCACTGTGTAGCTCAGGCCAGCCTTGAACTCTAAACCAGGCTAAGATTACAGGCTCGCTCTGTGTCTCTGGGCCTGGGGCAACGGGATGGAACCCAGAGCCTCCCACACGCGAGGCAGGGGCTCCCCACTATGTCACTGTTGTCCTCACTTCCTTTGTTTTGTGACGAGAACACTTTATTGGGCCAGTTAAATGTCACATGCAGTGTGCTGCCCCACGACCCAGACATGACACCCAGGGGTCCCCCGGGGCCTCCCTGTGCCCAGGGACTTAAGCAGAATCCTGCACAGAGCCCCTCAGGGGAGTGACAGAAGCCAGGGCCAGCGGCCAGCGCCTCCCCAGCCCCACCCCACTCACGTCTTACACTTGACACATTCCTCTACGAACATGTTCCCATGTAGCTCGGCCAGCTTGTCCCTGTGGGAGGAAAAGGAAGAGGCTGGGGGCCTCTCATCCTCTGGGAGGCCCCCACCAACCCCTCATCCATAGAGTCAACTCATCCCTCTTTCTGGCTCTCCCAACGCTGTGCAGCCCAGGGCAGGTGGCTTGACCACTCTGAGCCTGAGGAATCACAGCTGATCCCATCTCTGTCATTGGGGGGTGGGGGTGGGGGCTGGCGGCAGAGTGATCTTGTCACAGAGTGCTCTCTCCACCCACTCAACAGGAAGGAAAGGGGCTGGGGGCACAGCTCAGCAGTTAAGAGCGCGAGACCTTGCATTCGATTCCCCAGCACCACATAAGCCAGGTGTGGTGATGTATGTTTGTAATCCCAGCACTGACTCAGGAGGCTGAGGCAGGAGGATTCTAGGCCAGCCTGAGCTACACTCTAGGCCAGCACTCACTCAGGAGGGCTCATCTGTTCTAGGCCAGCCTGAGACTGGACTACAGAATCACAGGTGGTCTCAAAAAAACAACAAAAACCCCTCCCCCCAAACCTCCAATACAACCCCCAAAACGGGTGATGCTTGGTGAAGAGGACAGAAATTCTTGTTTCCAGGTGGCAGGAAATAAAATGAGTCAGGGACGGGGCCTCCCAGAGGAGGGGCCTCGGAGGCAGAAGGGAGCGGGGCAGAAACCCAGCCCGGGAGGGACATGCAGCCGTGTGACCTCAGACTAGTCACTTAACCTCTCTGTGCCTTCCTCCCCATTTGCGACATGGGACAACAAGGTCCCAGTCTGGGGATGTCTGGGGGTCACGCAAGCCTGGAAGGCAGCTCCCAGAGGCCCCCCTAGCCCGGGTGTCCCTGCCCAGTGTCACCTCTGCAGGGAAGCCCTCACAGCCCTTGCTCAGATAGGCACCCCACGCCACCACAGGGGCTGCAGTCCCCTCCGGGGCAACTGCTGGTGTGCAGGGATGTGGGATGGGATGGCTGGCCGTCCTCTACTTGTTTCCTCCCAGCGGAGCGCAGACCCTGGAGCTCAGGGACAAAGGTCAGTCCGCTGACTCGGTGTCCTGGCACAGCAAGCAGCCACCAAGGTGGCCATGGCCCGTGTACGCTGCGGGGCTGGATGTGGGGGCTGCCAGGAGGCTGGGAGGCCCCAACCAAGCGTGGTGGCACACGCAGGCCATGCCAGCACCCTGGGAGGCTGAGGCAGGAGGATCCCAAGTTCCAGCCCAGCCTGGGCGACTGGGCGACTTGGCGAGACCCTGTCCCAAACAATAAAAATGGGCCGGGATGGAGCTCGGCGCGAAGGTTCTGTACTTGGTCCCAGTACTGAAGGAAGGAAGGAAGGCACAGGCTGGAGAATGGCACTGCGGCTAAAGTGCTTGCCTAGCAAGCCCAAGGCCCTGGGTTCCATCCCCAACACACACACAGCTGGGCAGGGTGGCAGCTGGGAGCCTGAGGCAGGAGGACTGCCATGAGTTCCAGGCCAGCCTGGGCTCCACAGTCAGCTCACTCAGGACCGGCCTGGGCCGCAGAGTGAGACCCTGCGTCAGAAGTAATAGAGAGAGAGGAAAGGCAACCTCAATCCTCCTGTCCTTCAGAGTGCGCGTTTAGGGCGCTCGGGCTTGGGGTCCCCTCCCCCCAGGACTGAGCTCCATCCCCAGCCCATTTCTGTTTATTTTTGATTTGGAGACAGGGTCTCACTAGGCCACTGAGCTGCCTGAGCTGGACCTGAACCTGCACAACCCCCTGTCTTGGCCCCCCAGAGCCGCAATGCCCGTCACGCCTGGCTCTGGCACTTCAAGGCATCTGGAGGGCCACCAGCCCTGGCCGCAAAGCTCACTCCCGTCCCTGGGGACAGCTTGGAAACGGTGGGCCTGGGACCGTCCGTACACCTTCAGGGAGCCTTCCTCGCTGAGGACTGGGGTTCCCACCGCGGCCCGGGGCAGTGCGTGGTTACCTGGGGAAGCCAGAGCGCACGTGGAGCCCGTCCACGTTCTGGCTGATCAGAAAGCGCAGCAGCCCCACGCGCTCCAGCTGCACCAGCGCCATGTGCGTGCGCGTGGGCCGCGCGCTCTCGAAAGTCGTGTCGAATTTGGGCGACAGGCCGCGCTCCTCCATGGTCCACACGCCGTGGGGGCCCCTGGGGAGCATCAGGCGGCGGGGCAGGTGACAGAGGCGGAGAGAAAAGCGGAGGAAACAGAATCAGAGAGAACCACAACCCCGGGGGCTCTCG
This sequence comes from Ctenodactylus gundi, assembly GCA_004027205.1. Lineage (NCBI taxonomy): Eukaryota > Metazoa > Chordata > Mammalia > Rodentia > Ctenodactylidae > Ctenodactylus > Ctenodactylus gundi. The sequence continues at coordinate 23,266 of PVKB01005672.1, read as the reverse complement.
GGGACTCGCGGGGACGGGCGGGCGCGGTGGGGACGGCGATGTGAGATCAGACCATCCGCCCTGGCCAGGCTGCGAAGCAGGAGGCCCAGGTGGGTGGGCAGGGAGGACGGGCCCTGCGGAGGAGGCAGGCACCACACTAATCGGTCAAGCGTCCAGTTCACCAGCGGGGCTGCTCAGTCCTGCGCCGCGGAGTTGCTGGGGTCTGAGCAGCCCCCAAGCCCTAACCTACAGGTGTTCTCCGATTTTGTGTGGGTCCCCAGGGGACTCGGCCCTCCAGTCCTGAGGCCTGTGCAGGGAGCCTGTGGGGCCATGGGAAGGCTTCCTGGACAAGGCTTGGATGGAAAAGGTAGTTCAGATAAACTGAGTAAACTGGGGCCCGCAGGCTGGCCTGTGAGGTGGGGGACAAGGGAGTGATTTGGGGGCCCCTGTGGGGGCAGCAGGGGCTGAGTGTGGAGCAATGACTCAGGGCTGGGCCAAGAAGGCGTTTGAACTCCAAATCTGGTGTTTGGAAGGGCGCTATGCAGCCAAAAGGAGCCATAGCAGATTGTATTGGGAGGGAAAGACTCATCCTCAGTTTTAATTCCTTCAAGAAAGAGGAATTCCTCCTGCTGGGCTGCAGCCCGGAGGCCTCAGACAGACAAGGAAATGCAATTACTGCTTTTCAGGGAAAGGCTGCAACCTCAGCTCCCCCAGGGCCACTAGTTTGAGACCTTTGCTTTTCACCAATTTGAGTCCTATAGGACATAGGCCAGACAGGAGGGGCGTTTCCATAGTGTCTGGCCTCACAGCGTCACTAGGGGTGAGGAAACAGGCTCAGAGGCAAAGCCACTTGCCTGACACCGGGTGCTACAGGAAAATATTTGCAAGTGAGCATGAAGCTAATGGTTGCTGATACCATTTCTCCCTACGATGACAGGACCCCCCTCCATAGCCAGCACGTCTGCCTGAAGACTATACTTCCCGGGATCCTTTACAACTAGTTCTGATCAGGTGACCAGTTTTTTCCAGCATCCCTTGTAGCTAGGTAAGTTTAGGTTGACCAGGTTTTCTGAGCTTCCTTTATAGCTAGTTAAGAACAGGTGACCAAGTTTTCCCAGCATTCCTTGACCAAGTAAGATCAAGTAGGTAAGTGTTCCCAGTATTCCCTGCTGCTAAGTATGATCAGGTGATCTGGCTCTGGCCAATGGGGGAAGTGGAGTGCTGGATGTGACTTTAAGGGGCTCGGCCCTGAGGAAAGTGACAGGGAAGCTCCAGCAGCGAGGCCGTGCTGCCTCAGTTTCCCCTCCGTGCTCACAGACCTGAAGTCCGGGATGCCCGAGGCGGTGCTGATGCCAGCACCTGTGTGGAACACAACATTGGAGGACTGCCACACCAGTCTGGCCAGCTCCCGCACCTTCTGCTCCAGTTCCTCCGGGGGGTCAAAGATCTGACGGGTGACAAAGTGAAATGGCAGTATCAACATGTGTCCCCAGGTGGCAGGGCCCGACCCCCCTGCCCAGAGAGGAGAATGGTATGGAAATGGCAACTTTTTGGCCTTCCTCTGCCCCAAAGCTCAGTGGTTTCCACCTCCCTCCCTCGAGGTCAGAGCCCACATCTTCCCTGCATCCCACACGGCTCTGCATCACCTGCCCTGTCCCTTCCCTCTTTCCCCCTCCCTCCATCTGATACAGGAGCCTCCTGGCTGCTGCCTCCCAGAGTCCTGCCTCAGGGCCTTTGTATAGGCTATGCCCTGTCTGGAATGCTCTACCCCCAGACCTCCCCCTGGCTCCCTCCTTCCCTTTCTCTAGGTTTTGGCTCAAATGTCACCCTGGTGATGTCACCCCTACCCACCAGGTTTCAATGCACCCCTAGTCTGTCTCCCCAGGAGAGTGTTGGGCTCCAGAAGATGTTCAGTAAATGTTCACAGAAAAAACTGAATACGGTGGCAGGAAGAGAAGGTCTGGAGGGTGTCACAGCAGCAGAGCTGCGGGATGAAAAGCCAGCCCCGGCAGGATGGGGTCACTGCAGCCTCCGCTCACGGGAAGGGGATGGATGCCGTGGACGTGGCGATCGCCCAGGGTCCCACAGGGTGCGAGGGGACAGCGTCTCCCGTGCTCCCCTTCCAAGGGCCGTTGGAATAGGGGTCCTTACAGCCTCATCGCCATCCCCCCCCCCGGCCTCCCGCCCCCGGCTCCTCTGCCGGCCACAGCCAGGGGACCACAGAACTGGGCGTGTCCGGGTACCGGCTGCGCAGGGGGCGTCACTTCCCGCCCCCTCCGCCACTAGATTCTCCCACAATGCCCCGCGGCCTCCGGGTGCCCGCCACACTCACTTCGGGGAGGCCGCACTTGCCCTTATCCGCGTACGGCGACAGCCCCGCAGCGTAATTCACCGACATCGTCGCCACCCCAAAGGGAACAATAAAGTTTCCCTTGTTGATGCCGCTTCCGGCGGAAGTGGGGCGGGACAAGGGCGGAAGGAGGTGCTGCGTTACGAGCTCTGCGGCCGTTCGCTTCCTGCACAGAGCATGTGTCTGTGTTCTTGACGCCGTGGGCGCCATCTTTAGTTCTGGAAGAGAGAAGCCAGTTTGTTTGGATGGGTTCCTGGAGGGTCTGGAAGAGGGCTGCGCAGAGATAGGTCGGGAAATTGGGGCGGCCCCACCCCCTTGAGAGTCGCTTCTAAAGTTAGAGGAAAAAGTGATTGCTGGTCCCCTTTCCCTTTTATAGGGACCCCATTGAAAGAAGGGTCTAGGCGGCTACCCCGTGAACCGTGCGCCGGTCAGACCGGTGGGCCGTCTGCATTTTTCAGGACAGGCCCTGCTGCCCTGAGGGGATGGAGCACCTGGTTCTTTGAGGCCGGTGGCTCTGATAACCCATTTTAAGAGGCATATGTAACCGGGCAGAGTGGCACAGGCGTGTCATTCCAGCACTCTGGGAAGCTGAGGCAGGAAAAAAATCACAAATCAGAGCCCAGCCTGGGCAGCTTAGCAAGGCTTCGTCTCAAAATAAAAATAGGGGGAACTGGAGGAATGGCACAGTGCTTAAAGCGCAAGGACCTGAGTTTGATTCCCCAGCACCAAGTAAAGCTGAGCGTGGTGGCGCATGCCTGTAATCCCAACACTGGGAAGGCTGAGGCAGGAGGACTGTCGTGAATGCGACACCAGCCTGGGATACGTAGTGAGTTCAGGGTCAGTCTTGGCTACAGAGCGAGACCCCCGTTTCAAAATAAGATAAAATAAAAATAGGCTGAGAATGTAATTTAACGGTGAAGGACCTGGGTTCAGTTCTCTAGTACAGAGAAGAAACGTGGGAGGAGAGAGTAGAGCCCCTTTCTGATGGCAGGAAAATCCTAAGGCGCACAGATAGCGTCACGCATGCCTCGGCGGTGGCACGGGGCCGTGATGACATAGTGCAATGGGGGGCACAGCACTCAGACCAATGAAGGAGCTCAGAGGTGGCCCTGATGCAACCTGGCGGCATCCGGGAAGGCTTCCTGGAGGAGGTGAAGGAGGGTGACGTTTGGGCAGGAGTTGGGTAGAAGCAGGAGGCAGGGGCAGCGCTCTGGGGCAGGACCCTGGCCATGCAGAGGCAGGGAGGGAGGCAGAACAAGGGGCTGTTCCCGAAGCTGCCACCGGCCCAGACCTGATAGGAAGAGGCTGGGTGTTCCCCGCAGCCGGCCAACCGCAGCTGCTGTCGCCCGTCCCGGCCCCCTGGGGCAACCGCCCGCTCCGAGCCCAGAGCCGATCAGGTGTCACAGCCCCACGCCGGGAGCGGCTGGTGGCGCCGCGGACCGCTGGCGGGCGTAACTGGAGCCGCCGGGCAGGCGTTCGCTGCGCCCTGGAGCCCGTAGGAGGTAGGGAAGCGGGTGGCCCGGCTGGGGCGAGAGAGGACAGGCCGGGCCGGCTCCCACCCGACGCGCAGGCACCCGCGCCCCGCACGCGTCCTGCCCGGCCTCTGTCCCCGCAGAGGCGGCCCGGGCTCCGGCCATCGCGCAGCGTCCCAGGCCGGCAGCCTCCTGGAGGCGCGGTCCCCTCCCAGCGCGTGTCCTCCGCCGGGCGTGACGGTCCCGGGTCGGAGGGGCGGCGGGGCTGGGGACGGAGAGGACTGCCGGGGATAGGGGTGGGTTGTGCTGGGTCTCCGAGTGCCGAGGCGGCCGCGCTGTGGCCACTGGCGGGCGGGCGGCACGCGGCGCGATGCCCGGGGGGCGGGGCGAGGGCGGCCCTGGAGGCGGGACTTCGGGCCGGGGGCGGGGCGGGGACCGCGTGTACTAGGGACAAGCTTGGGACGCACGGCACGCGGCTCGGCACACAGGCCTCCACCTGCCCGGCGTGGGACTCGGGTCGCGGTCGCAGGGCCGGGCCGGCGGAGCTTCGGGCACAGACCTTGTCCCTGACTGCAGCAGGAACAGCCGTGCGCAGAGGTCGCAGCCCCAGCCGAGCTCAGCGCGCCCCGCAGCCCCAGCTGCGCAGGCAGAGTTGGTCGGAGCGTGGGATTTCCAGGCGGGGTTGTGAGAGATGAATCCTCCCTGGTTTGGCAGCTGCGCACACGCCACGCCGGCGTGTCCTCGTGCCGGTGGGCGGCAGGAAGCGTTGGCGAGGAGCGAGCCCCTGCTGCCCGCCGCGCTGTGCACTGGGGCCTCATGGTCGGAAGGCGTGGTCCCTTTGCTTACATTTGTATTATAGATGAGGGTAGTGACACTCAGAGAAGTCAGGGGACTTGCCAGGGGACACACAGCAGGCTGGTTTTTGGACAGCGCGGGGGTCTCTGATCTGCTCAGGGGTCAGGACCACCCGGGGAGGAGGAAATGGTCCTTCTGGTGGGCGGCAGGAGGCAGCTGTCCCGGGTGTCCCTGAGTCACTCTGCCCCGCCTCTTCCCTGCCCTCCCCAGGCGGCCCAGGGGCTGGAGAAACACCAGGCGGTATGAAGTCTCTCCGGGCACGGTTTAAGAAGACAGAGGTGAGTCGGCCGCCGGCAGGGGCCTCCTGTCCCTGGGGCTTGGCCTTCCCGTCCCTCGTCTCTGGCAGCTCCGGTTAAACAGCGCCTGCCCTGCCCAAGATTCTCCCGTGGCTCCAACCCCTCCTTTAGTCTTGATTTTGAGACAGGGTCTCAGTATGTTGCCCAGGCTGGACTGGAACTTGTAGTCTTCCTGCCTCAGCCTCCCGGAGCGCTGGGATGATGGGCGTGAGCCTCAGGGCCCAGCTTCAGGCCCTCTCAGCAACCTTTACTTGTGAGCCCTGCCTACCAGGGTGCTTGAGGTGCCAGCTTCCCAGTGGCAGGGTGGCCCTGGGTGGCTCCTGCGGTCTCCCCCCCCCCCCCGCCCCTACCTCCCCGGCCGGCTCTGAGCACCACCTGTCCCGTTCCCTCTCCAGTCTACCAGGCTGCCGGATGCCACTTGCTTTTTCGAGGACCTGCTTCCTCGGAACCAGTTTTCACCTTTGAGTGTTCATTCCGCAAATATTTCTGTCCGGCTTTGTTCTGGGCACAGAGGTGACAGCAGTGAACAGCACAGACCCAAATCCCTGTCCTGGGGACAGCTGGCAGTGAAGCGGGGCATGGACACAGATGGGTGAAAAACAGGACGTGGTGGCACACACCTGTCATCACCAGGCTCGAGTCCAGCCTGTGTAACAGCAACTTAGCAAGACCGTGTCTCAAAATTTGAAATATTAAAAATTAACAGTATGTCTGCGGGGCCTGCGGATCTGGAGGCATAAATCAGCAGCTGAAGCGCTTGTCTAGTGAGTGCAAGGCTCTGGGTTTGAGTACCAGCACCACAGAAAAAATGAGGCAGACATGGTTGTGCACGCCTGTCATCCCAGCACTCTGGAGGCTGGGGCAGGAGGATTGCTGTGAGTTCGAGGCCAGTCTGGGCTCCATAGTGAGCTCAGGACCAGCCTGGGCTAGTGAGATCTTGTCTCAAAAAGGGGGTTCAGGCTCAGTGCTCAGTGGGACGGGCCCAAGTTTGATCCTAAGTACTGAAAACAAACTCAGGATACATGGGTGTGCGAAGATGCTCGTGCTGGAGCAGATCCAGCAGGGAGAGATTGCAGCTGTGGGGCACGAGGGGGAGCGTGATGTGTGTGCGTGAGATCGAACCCAGGGCTCTGCCTGGAGCTGCAGCCCCGGCCCGTTTTTGATTTTTGATTTCGAAACGGGGCTTCACCAAGTCTATGTTGCCCAGGCTGTGTTCAAACTTGTGATCTTCCTGCCTCAGCCTCTCAGAGTGCTGGGATGACACACCTGCACCTCTGGACCCAGGGAGGAGAAGGAGGCTGGGGAAAGGCACTCAGCTAAGGGAAAGCATCGGGACTGCGTTCTCTAGAGACAGAGGAGCGTGGGGGGGCCCTGGGGCGGATGGAACTAGCTCAGATCAGCCGGGTTGGCTGCAGTCCCTTGAGGGATCTGAAAGTTCTTCACCCTGTGTGGGCTTCCTCAGTGTTGGCATTCTGAGTTTCTCCCTAGGACCCCCCAGCTGCCCACACCAGCTCAGAGCCCGAGGTCAAAGTAAACCACATCCTTGTTTAATCGCAAAAGAGGCGTGGCATTTTTACATGGTCTCGGGCTAGTCTGGGCCGGTACTGAACTCCCAGCAGGCTTCCTGTTTCAGCCTCCCAGTGCTGGGATGACATACGTACCCCACCATGCCCGGCTAACTGCTGGGAGCCCTGCTCAGATCCTGTGTACGCTAGGCAAGCGCCTTACCCACTCACTGCACCATGCATGGCCCTCCGGGAGGCTGAGGCAGGAGAGCATGGGTTGGAGCCTAGCCAACTTAGTGGCTTGGTGAAAACCCTGATTCAAAAAAAAGTGGAGTGGGGGAAGCTGGGAGCTGGGCCCAAGGCTCAGGCCTGTTGTCCCAGGAGGCTGAGGCAGGAAGATCTCAAGTCCCAGTACAGCCTAGACAACTGGCAGCCAAGCGAGGCACTTTATCAAAATCAAGAAGCAAAAATGATCTGGGGTGTAGCTCCGTGTCAAGGCCCGAGGTGTCCTGGGACATGCACACACACACATGCACACACACACACGAAGTGTATGGAGGGGGACAGTGTCCTGGGGATGTCGCAGCCTGAATGCCTCGTCCTGTGCTGCCTGGCATCTGGCGACGGTACCCCTCCTCCGTCCGTGCTTCTCGGGTTTCTCGGCAGGCGGCAGAGTCAGGTTCGGGCCTTTGTTCGGCATCCCGGGGGAAGAAAGCAAACACCGTGACTGCAGCGCGGCCTCCTGTCTCCCGGGACCTCGCGCGGGGTCCTCTGCCCTAGGGCCTTTGCCTCGCCTGCGCCGGGGCGTCCTTCTGCCCGCCGCCAGCAGGGGCGATCCCGGCCTACCTGGATCTGGGAGCTGAGACTCGGGGTTCCCGCTGTCCTCTTGCCATAGTGCAGGGCTCCGGAGAACCTCACTGGGGGGCAATTGGGGTTTCCCAGGTTCGGAACTCTAATTCCTTCACCATCTGGTAAAGCTCCTTTTTCTTTCTTTTATTTCTACTCTGCGATTCAGCGCAAGGCCCGGAGTTCAATTCCCCAGCACCACCTGAGCCGGGGGTGGTGGCGCAGGCCTGTAATCCTGAGGCAGGAGGATTGCCGGGATTTCAAAGCCGGTCTGGGCTCCATAGTGAGTTCAGACCAGCCTGGGCTACAGGGCCAGGCCCTGTCTCTCAATAAATAAGTTCAAGGGGCTGAAGGAATAGCTCAGCTTTTAAAGTGCTTGGCCAGCAAGTGCAAAGCCCTGAGTTCGATTTCCTAGCAGCACATAAAACGGCGTTGTAGCACACGCCTCTAATCCTAGTGCTAGGGAGGCTGAGGCAGGAGGATTGCCATGATTTCAAGGCCAGCCTGGGCTCTATAGTGAGTTCAGGACCAGCCTGGACTACAGAGCAAGACCCTATCTCAAAATAAATAAGTTCAACGTACATTTATTGAGCACCTACTGTGTGCACCCACCCAAATGAAGGCTCCATTGCCTGCTCTGAAAATTTTAATTTTCCCCAAAATTTTCATATTTGTTTTTATTTTGAGACAGGGTCTAAGTCACTACGTTGCATGGGCTGAGATTGAACTCAGGATCCTCCTGCCTGTGATTCCTGAGTAGCTGGGCTGATGGGCATGTGCCACCATGCCCAGCTTTTACAATTTCACTATTAGCCAGATGTGATGGCACATAACTGAGATTCCAGCATTTTGGGAGGCTGAGACAGGAGGATCACGAGTTCAAACTCAACCTGCGCAATTTAGCCACTTAGGTAAGAGACCCTGACTCAAAATTTTAAAAAGGGTGTGGGGTGTAGGGACAGGCTTGGTCCACAGTGATAATGGCTCTTCGCGCTGAATGGGTCCCTGGAGGCTTCTTAGCAGAGGACACACAAGATTCCTGCAGGGTTCCCAAGGAAGGCCTGGTGTCCCAGTGCTCTGGGAGGCTGAGGCAGAAGGATCTTGCACCCCTCCTCTTGTCCCAGGAGGGTCTCTCCTCACCTCTGTGAACATCACCCCACACTCACTCTGGGTGGCTGAGGCAGGAGGGTCCCAAGTTCAAGCTCGACCGAGGTGACTTAGCAAGGCCCTGGCTCAAAATGAAACATACAATGGTCTGAGGGTGTGGCTGAGTGGGAGGCCGGGACAGAGCCGGAAAAGTGGGGATAGGGACAGGGAGACAGGGAGGGAGCCCCGAGCCTGGTGCCACAGCGGGTGCTAATGGAGACTTGTTCTGAGATTCTGTGGCATCCTGGGGGAAACGTCAAGGGGACGATTGGAACCCGAGGCTTGAGCTGAGATCCATTTCAGGACCCTGTGCCCGCGGCAGGACCCCTCTCATGTCCCGGGAGGGTCCCATGCCACAGTCACTTGGCTCTCCTGGCTGGCTCATCCTCTGCCTGTCCCCAGGTGCCTGAAGTCGTCACAGATTCTCTAACGTAGGTCCCCGCCCGGCCCCACGTTGTGCCCTCAACTGGCATTGCCCTCCATTCCCCACGGGACGCTGCCGTGGCTGGGGACGTGTGCTGCTGTCACACCGGGTGGAAGTCCCGGTGTGAAGCAAGTGGAGATCAGAGATGCTGCCCAGCACCCTGTGGAACCTGGGATGTCCCCAGCCCAGGGAGAGACCTAGCCCCAGCCCCAGATATCCATAGTGCTGATACTCTTCGGCCTCAGCCTCCCAGACTTCTAGCATTACAGGCCCGGATTCCTACTCAATCTCGATTGGATGAGCAAATCACAATTTTTATGGTGCACCTACTGTATGCATCATGTCGCGCCGAGTCCTTGGGGTCGTCTAGGGGAGGGATCACTTACTCCATTTCACTGATGAGGCAAGTGGAGGCCATAACCAGTGTCTAGGTTCAGTGCGTGCCAGATTGTGAGGAGTGAGGACAGCAGGGTCTGGGGTCAAATTCAGGTTTGTCACTGCAGCCCCTCCCTGGAGGATCGGAGGATGAATGAATCAGGGAATGAATGAGTGAGAGAGGAATGAGAACAATGGAGGATGAGCGAGCCCTGGAGCTGCTGGGAGGAAGACACAGAGATGGCCAGTCTGCAGGCGGCCAGCGGGGCGAGGGACCGGGAAAGCGCAGGGGGCTGGGCCCCATCCTGGGATTCCAGAGGCCCGCCCTTGAGGGGAGGGACCAGGGTACCTGGCTGGGCGGGGCTTCACACGGGAGTGGGCGGTACTGAATGTCTAAGTGGGAGGGGCGATGTAAAGCAGATGGTGTCGGGCGCCGGAGTGGGCGGGGCTGGCCGCGGGGGTGCAGCTGCGCCCGGAGAGGGAGGCACCGTGCTGTTGTGGGCGTGGCTGGACGCTCTGGTCCCGCCTCTGCAGCCTTCTCCGCTGCCTCCAGCCGCCCGGCAACCAGGCACCCTGGCGGCCATGAAGCAGCTGTGCTTGTGCGCAGCCGCCTCCTTCGCGGTAGGGCCCGGGTGGGGGCGGAGGGCGGGCTGCGGGTCCCTCCCCCTTCCCCTCCCCTACTCCACCCTGGATCCTGGAACTACGTCGAGGGAAGGACGGTGGGTGGGCGGGGTTCAGAGGACATATGGGGACCTTTAGTGAAAGAAGAGGTGGAGGACACAGGGCGGGGGCACAGCTTGAGGATCCCGTGTTCCTGGAGCCAAGTGAGGCCTTTTGGGTGGACAGTGGAAGCTTTTGCCTTGTACTGAAAGGACATTTGGGGGACAAGCTGGCCATTGGAGGGAGGTTTTTATTTGGAGGGCATTTTTGGAGCATCTGATTTGGGAGAGCCTTTTAGGCACTTGGGGGGATGGCTTTGGAGGCACGGTTTTGCGTGGATCTGAGGGGAGTGTGTGTGACAGGTGCATGTGGTGGGACAATGACCCAGGTGGCCTTGGGGGCCACGGAAATGGGCCTTTGGGCGTCACGTGGGGGGTGCCCGAGGGGCGGCGTGGAGAAGGCTTGGATCAGCTTTCTGGAGGAGATGTCCCTCTCACTAGGGGACCATGGGGGGCTGGCCTGGCATGGGGTTCCCTTCTTTTTCTCTCATGGAACTGGAATCAAGCCCAGGATCTTCACACAGAGCTGCATGCCCTGCCGTCACTCCTCCCCCTTTCTCTTTCCTTTTTTTCTTTTTTTTTCTGAGACAGGGTCTTGCTGTGTAGTCCATGCTGGTCCTGAACTCACTATGTAGACTATCTAGGTTGGCCTGAAACTCATGGTAGTCCTCCTGCCTCAGCCTCCTGTGAGCTGGGATTATAGACCTAGAGACAGAGATAGACGCCTGCAGGTGCACGGTTCCCCAGTCTGTAGGCCTGGGGGGCGGGGGAGGGAGCAGGGTTGCTAGATGGGCGAACTTCACAGAGGAGTGGGCAGCTTGGTTATGTGGAGCTGGGCATGGGACTGGAGGCCTTGTGCTGGCTAGGCAAGTGCTATAGCCGCTGAGCTACTCCTCCCTCCTCCCACTCAGCCCCTCCGGCATCCTCATTTTTATGTTTGATTTTGAGACAGGGTCTGGCTAAGTCGCTAAATGGCCCAGGCTGGGCTTGAATGTGTGATCCTCCTGCCTCGGCCTCCCAGAGTGCTGGAATGATGGGCCTGTTTTATGGCCTGGCTGGGGGATGCTTTGGGAAGAGGTGCTGCCACTGCTCAGAGTGGTGCTGGCCATGGGTTTGGGATGAATACTGGGGTGGTGGATCTGGGGGGATACTGGGGGGCACAAGCTTGGCAGGCACTGCCTCAGCCCCCTCCCCACCCAAGACCACCTCCCCCGCAGCTTCGGCTCAGCCCCACCGACCTCAGCTCCTGCCCGCCCTGTGGCCCCTGCCCCATCCCGAAGCCAGCAGTCAGAGGCAGGCGCCAGGCAAGTGCCAAGGGGCAGCAGAGAGAGCTGGGAGACCCTGCCGGGGGAGCTGGGGGGGGACAGTGGCCGACCCAGCCCCACGCGCCTCTGGCTGTGTCCGGGCAGGGCCAGGACTGGGGCAAAAGTGACGAAAGGCTGCTGCAGGCTGTGGACAACAACGACGTGGCCCGGGTGGCCTCACTTATCTCCCGCAAGGGGCTGGTACCCACCAAGCTGGACCCCGAGGGCAAGTCTGCGTGAGTGCCCTTGTCCCACCCCTGTGGGATGGCCAGGGGAGGCCAGGCGGGGTCAGCCCCTGACCTCTGACCTCTGACCTCCAGGTTCCACCTGGCGGCGATGAGGGGCGCGGCCAGCTGTCTGGAGGTGATGCTGGCACACGGTGCCAATGTCATGAGCACGGATGGAGCAGGTACTGCCAGGCGGGCCGAGTGGGAGGTGGGACCCGGCACAGGTGCCCTGCCCCAGACTCCAGCCAGCCTGGCTTCCAGGTCTTAGCGACCCCAGTGGAAAGAGGGGACGTCCCTCCACTGTCCTTGGGAGGTCCCATGGCACTAAGGACAGAGCTGGGCTGGCACTAGGCAAGGACAGTCGCCGCTTGAGGAGGCGCTGCTAGGGCTCAGGACTTGGTTGGATGGCAGGGAGCAGCTGGAACAAGGGGGCATCTGAGGCCTGGGGAAGTTTTTAACTTTTATTATTTTATTTTATTTTTGAGACAGGGTCTTTCTGAACTCACTAGGTAGCCTAGGCTGGCCTTGAACTCATGCGATCTTCCTGTCTCAGCCTCCTGAGTGCTGGGTTTGTAGGCTTGCGCCACCACACCCAGCTCATTTTTGTGTGGTGGTGGGAAATCAACCCAGGGCCTTGCACAGCCCAGGCCAGCACTCTGATACCGAGCTGCGCTGTCAGCCTGCACGGGGAGAGTTTTGAGAAAGGGGGTCAGGTTGAGAAAGACCTTGGGCTCCCTCCCAAGGGAGCAGGATTGAGGGGCAGAGCTTGGACGCAGGCACCTCTGGGCTGCAGGACATGGGGGAAGGGACGAGGAGGGAGTGTGGGCATTTGGGCCAGCAGGGAGGCTCCTCGGAGCAGCCGTGTGAGGAGGCGTGGGCGCAGGGCACAGCCACAGGGCTGGGAGCATCGAGACAGGAGCCGCTGAGCCTGGCGGGGGGAATCTGGGTCTGACCAGACTGGGAGCAGCAGAGGCAGCTGGGGTTTGGGCTTGCTCAGCACATGGCACAGGCGCAAAATATCGTCACAGCTGGCCGGGCTGGCGGGGCAGCTGGAGTGCTGGGAGTGTTTGCAGTAGCCTCCTGTGCCCTACAGGCTACAACGCCCTGCACCTGGCGGCCAAGTACGGACACCCCCAGTGCCTGAAGCAGCTGTTACAGGTCATCTGTGGCTCGGCTCAGAGACTCCCTGAACCCAGCTACAACTTTGGCTCCTCATGCTCTGACTTCAGACACCCCCAGGCGTCCAGCTAGGCCCTTAATCCTAATATTTGTTGGCCTGTTTTGCTTCTAAACCTCAGCTACTTCTAAGACAATCAGATACTCCCCTATCACTTCTACCACCAGGCATTTCCTGAGACTCATTTCTTCCTAAAGCTTCTGCCTATTTTTCTCATCACAGCCAGTCTGAGCTCCCAGCTACTCCTCCAAACTCCCAGCTACTCCCCAAATCTTCAGCTACTCCACAATTCTTCAGCTACTCCCCAATTCCCAGCTACTCCTGCAAACTCTCAGCTACTCCCCAACTATCATCTACTCTCCAGAATCTCAGCTACTCCCCAAATATCAGCTACTATTGCTAGCTCTCAGCTACCCCCAAACCCTCAGCTACTCCTGCAAACTATCAGCTACTCCCCCAAGCTCCCAGCTACTCTCTCCTTCTCCCCGACCCTCATGAAGGCAGAGAGTCACTGGGGCTCGACAGGCTGGGCAGGGGGGAGCAGGTTGGGAGGGGTCTCAGAGAAGTCAGGCAGTAGGAAGGGCTGGCTGCACTTCAGACAACATGTCCCCTCTCCCAGGCCTCCTGTGTTGTGGACATCGAGGACGGCAGTGGGTGGACAGCCCTGCACCATGCAGGTGGGTGCAGCCCCGCCCTACCCCACCGTAGCCCCCGGGATACCAGGCTTGGGTGTTGCTCTCACTTGGACCATGGAAACAGGCTGGGGTTTGCTCTGGGGGTACTGGGATCAAACTCACAGCCTTCACACCGAGCTAATTCCTCAGTCTTTTTTTTATTTTGCCAATTGTGCCCAGGCTGGGCTTGATTTTGCCATCCTCCTGCTTCAGTTTCTAAAGTGCTGGGATGACAGGCCTGTGCCACTAGAGCTAATTTGCTTGCTTCTCTCATTTATTTTATTATTTTTTTTTATGAGTTTTTTTCTTTTTTGAGACAGCTCTTGCTCTGTAGCCCAGGCTGTTCCTGAACTCACTACGGAGCCCAGGCTGGCCTTGGACTCAGGGCAATCCTCCTGCCTCAGCCTCCCAAGTGCTGGGATTACTTGGTTTTATGTGGTGCTGGGGAATTGAACTCACAGCCTTGTGCTTGCAAGGCAAGCGTTTTAACTGCTGTGCCATTCCTCCAGCCCTCATTTATTTTTTTGAAACAGGGTCTTAACTCTGTAGTCCAGGATGGTCTTGAACTCAGTAGCAATCCTCCTGCCTCAGCCTCCCAAGTGCTGGGATTATAAGCATGTGCCAACACATCGAGTTTATTGTTTTTGGAGACAGGGTCTCTGTAGTCCAGGCTGGGCCCAAACTCACAGCAATCTGTCTGCCTCAGCCTTCTGGGTGCTGGGATTAGAGGTGTGCAACATTATGCCCAGGCTGGAGAATCGAGTTCAGGGCTTTGCACTCACTAGGTAAGTGCTTTAACTGCTGAGCTATGCCCTCAGCCTCTATTCCTTTTTATTTAGAAACAGTGTCTCACTAAGTCACCAAGTTGGCCAGGCTGATCTCAAATGTGAGATCCTCCTGCCTCAGTCTACCAAAGAGCTGAACTTACAGGTGTGCATCACAGTGCCCAGCTGGGCCACTTCTCTTCTCCTTACCAAGCACCATTGCATACCAGGCTCGCGGAGGGCGCTGAGAACTGTCCAGAGATTAAATCCCCCTAGGAACTCCTAGGGCACCTCACAAAAGGGGGATGGGAGGGCTCAGTGCGCTCAAGGCCCTGGGCTCGATCCCCCACAGCACCACATAGAAATCAGCCAACATAAAAAAAAAGAATTAGCCAGACATGCTGACACATGCATGTAATCCCAGCATTCGAGAGGCTGAGGTGTGAGCATTTCTGTGAGTTTGAGGCCAGCCTGGGCTCCACAGTGGGTTCAGGACCAGCTTGGGCTATAGAGACATATCTGGAAATAAGTAAATCAGTAAGTAAGTAAATAAATAAATAAGCAAGAGGCCAAATAGGGCTGGAGGAGTAGCACGCAGGTTGAGTGCCTCCATTCCCAGCACCACAGAAAGCCAGGCGTGGTGGTGCACGCTTGTAATCCCAGCACTGGAGAGGCTGAGGCAGGAGGATTGTCGAGTCCAAGGCCAGCCTGGGTTACAGAGCGAGAAGGGTCTTAAAAAAAAAAGCCACACAAAGCCGAAGCTCCACGCAGCCAGCCCCATCCTAAAACAAATTCCTCCCTGGGAGTCAAAACCGGCCGGACATGTGCGCCCTGGCCGGCGGGGGCTCGGCGTTCTGCAGGTGACGCAGGACTCATCTGTTCTGGGTTTGCGCAGGCTGCGTCACTGTGCGCTGCGTGGGAGAATGCTGCCCTCTAGTGGTTGCCATACCTCTGTTCCCTTCCCTGAGAGCTCAGTGGGCGAACTCCGCACTCAGCACCACACGGGCAGGTGGTCCCACGACGAATCTTGATGTTGGAGTGGAGCCCACGGATTCGGAAGCGCTGCGTGCTCACCTTCCCTGGATGGGGCTTCTTCCTTGTTTTTTGGTGGTGGTGCTGGGGATCACCCTAGGCTTCCCTGATGAGCTCCAGCCTCAGCCCCTGTTTTAGTTTTAATTTTTTTCCTTGTTTTTGAGACAGGGTCTCGCTCTGTGGCCCAGGCTGGTCCTGAACTCACTACATAGCCCAGGCTAGCCTTCAACTCACGGCAGTACTGCTGCCTCAGCCTCCCGAGTGGAGTGCTGGGATTAGTTTTAATTTTGAGGCAAGGTCTCACGAAGTCGGTAAGTTGTCAAGGTTGGGCTCAGACTTGTGGTTCTGCCTCAGCCTCCCAGAGTACTGGGTGACAGCCCTGTGCCTCTAGGTGGGACTCTGACTGGCTTGTCTCCTGTCACCTTCCAACTCGGAACCCAGGGCTCAGTGGTGCGCATTTGCCTAACTTGTGCCCCAGGCACCATCCCCAGCACCAAACAGACCAATGAAATTCAGAGCCCAGACCGGACCCCACATCACCCCAACCCACTCACTGGTGAAATCTGCCCTCTGTGCCTAAGCTTTGGCACCCAGTAGGGGCTTAATAAGTGTGCTAATCCAAGAGAAAAAAATACATGAAAATCAGTCCAGACTTCCTCATCCAGGCTGGTGGCACAGGCCTGTCATCCCAGCCTCTGTGAGGCTGAGGCAGTAGGATCTCAAGTTGGTGCCCAGCCTGAGCAACTTAGTGACTTAGAGCTGGTCTCAAATTAGAAAAAAGGGGGGGGGGGGCAGGGTCGGCGGGGAGTGTGCTCAGTGGTTAAGGCACTTGCCTAGCAAGCTCAAGGCCCTGTAATCTTCAGCACTCAGGAGGCTGAGGCAGGAGGATTGCTGTGATTTCATGGCCAGGCTGGACTACATCGTGAGTTCAGAACTTCAGGACCAGCCTGGACTACAAAGGAACAGCTTGCCAAAAAAAAAAAAAAAAGCCACTCCCCAGGCTATGGGACCCCAGCAGCCCAGCCCACCTGCCCTCCCAACCCCCCTGTCTTGCCCGCAGCGGCTGGAGGCTGCCTGTCCTGCTCTGAGTTGCTCTGCTCCTTCAAGGCGCGTCTGAACCCCCGCGATCGGGTGAGCCTCGGGGGTCCCTGGGAGTCAGGCATGGCGTCACCGTGACGCAGGTGTGCCGGGGTGGGGCCCCGGGTGCTCCCACCGCTCCCCACCTCCCAGGGCCGCTTCTCACTCGCCTGATCCCACCTCCTCCCGCTCCCCAGTCAGGGGTCACACCCCTCATCCTGGCAGCCCAGATGTGTCACACAGATCTGTGCCGCCTGCTCCTACAGCAGGGGGCCGCTGCAAATGACCAGGACCTGCAGGGCAGGTGAGCGCCTCCTGCCTCCACCCATCCATCGCGTGCTCTGTGACCTCAGGCGAGACTCTCAAGCTCTCTGAGCGGGGAACGCGCCCGCTTCAGTCGCCCCTTCCCCGCAGGACGGCCCTGATGCTGGCCTGCGAGGCGGCCAGCCCAGAGACGGTGGAGGCGCTGCTGCAGGGCGGGGCCCAGCCGGGCATCACCGACGCGCTGGGGCAGGACGCTGCTCACTATGGGGCCCTGGCTGGGGACAAGCTTGTCCTGCACCTCCTGCAGGAGGCGGCCCAGCGGCCCTTCCCACCCAGTGGTATGTGATCCCGCTCCCTGACCATCCTCTGGCCGCGTCCTGCTTTCCCTACAGTGGTAGTTTCAAGATGCCCCCTCTGCAGCGCTCTGGGTGGCTTGGTTTCAAAGAGGACCAGAACTTGTAAAATAGTATAGCAGGCCTCTCAGATCACCCAGCTTGCCCGGACAATGTTTCTTCTTGGGGCTTTCCTATTCCTAAAAGGCTGCAGCGCCCCACTGCCCCTTTATTCTGGCACAGGACACAAAGCCCAGCATCTTCACACTGGCATAAGGACATTCCCGCCCTTTTCTCATTTAGAGATAGGGTCCTGCCTGACTCTCCCGCGTCAGCCTCCCAGGGCCCTAGGGTTCCCATTCCTTTGTGGAAATGCCACGACCCTCTTTTTGAGCATTTCAAGGGCCTCCTACGAGCCTTCTGCTGCAATGGTGAAATCCTCCTATTTCATGGGGAGTCAGAAGCCCCCACTCTGCACCCACAAATGCTCTTCTTGGAGCCGGGAATGGAGTCCCTAGGTCAGGCGCCTGACCCAGCTTCGTTCTCTCCCGGCCCTCCCACCCCAGAGGATGACTCCGGCGAGGCTTCGTCTCAGGTATGCCCCCATGCCGCCCTGCGAGCCGCTCCTGGCTTGTGTCCCAAGCTGTGTGGGAAAAGGGGAGTGAGAACCCGGAGTTTTCAGACCTGGCAGGGAGAAAAGTAGGTTCGTCCTGGAGTGTGCTGCTGCCCAGTGGCCACAGCTGCATGCAGACGCCAACCCCAGACTTTGGGGGGCTCCAGGAAGATGGGGATGGGGTGGCGAGAGCAAGGCAGCCTGGCCTCTGTGTCTGTTTCGGAAGTCCGGGCGGGAGCTGGGTGGGTGATGACCTGGGCTGCCTGGGGTGGGTCACCGGCCTGGCCGCCATCTGCCCCCTTCACCCTTTGGCTCCCCCAGAACTCTGTGTCCAGCCATGAAAAGCGAGGGGTGACCAAGAAGCGGAAGGCGCCCCAGCCTCCTGCCAGCACCCCTATGCCGGTAAGGGAAATGGGGCCCCCCAAAAAGCCTGGTGGGAGCTCTGGTTTAGACACTCACGGGGCAGATCTCGCCCTTACCTAAGGCAGTGGGTAGCTGAGCCCAGAGGCACAGGCTTGTATAATCTCAACACTCCAGTAGGCTGGGGCAGGAGGATCTCCAGCTCAAGGCCAGCCTGGGCAATTTCACGATTTAGTGAGACTCTGTTACAGACAGGCTGTGGATGTCCCTCAGGGTGAAGGCCCTGGGCTCAGTCCCCAGGATCACAGTGAATCAATATATAAGGCGGTGGGTCCCTGGTGGGGAGGGGACAGGATGACCGAGAAGCCTACGAGGAGATCGTGAGGCTGCGGCAGGAGAGAGGCCGGCTCCTGCAGAAGATCCGGGGCCTGGAGCAGCACAAGGAAAGGAGCAAGCAGGAGGTTAGGAGGAGTGGAGGCCCAGGCCCGGGTGGGGTGCGACTGGGGGGTGGGGTAGGCCCCTCCCACCTCTCCTGCCTTCCTCCTTTGGGTGTTTATACTGCAGTCCCCACATGCCAGGCCTCTGTCCCAGGGCCTTTGCACATGGGGTTCTTTCTACCAGGAATGCTTGTCCTAAGCCTCCCTTCCTGAGCTTCAATTCTCAGAGACCCCTGGTTAAAAATAAAGATTTATTGATGAATTAATATTTAATAAATATGTGATTGAATGAATTAGTGGCCCCAAACTGGCACCTGGACAGCAGGCAATCACCACGTATTTAGTAAGTCAGGTTCTTCTGGTGCAGGCTGTCACCCCAGCTCTTGGAGGCACAGGTGGAAGGATTCTAAGTTCCAGCCCAGGCTGGGAAATTAGTGACTTAGTGAGATCCTGTCTCAAAAAAAAAAAAAAAAAAAAAAAAAACAGGCTGAAGATAGAGCTCAGTGATATATGTATAGCTCGGTGTAGGCGCCCTGGGCTCGCTCCCTAGTTCCACAGAAAATTAAAATAAGCAAATGAATAAATGAATATTTTGTAATGAGTGGCCGGGGAGCATGTGGCCCTGGTACACAGCAGTGGCTCAGCAGGCTTCTGCGGATAGAAAAGGGTGCTGAGCAGGAGGCCGGGCAAGGCGGTCGCCGGCCCCGGCCCCACCCCTGTCCCGTTCCGTGCCAGCCACCAGAGGCGGAGGCCAGCTCGCTGCACAGCCTGGAGAGACAGGTAGGCGAGCGGAGGCGCAGCCGGGAGGGCGCTGGCGGCTGGTGTGTCCTCCCGGCGGCTGAGCCGTCGCCCGCTGCCCCCAGGTGCAGGAGCTGCAGCAGCTGCTGGCGGAGAGGCAGGAGGAGAAGGAGAGCCTGGGCCGAGAGGTGGAGAGTCTGCAAAGCCGGCTGTCCCTGCTGGAGGTGCGAGTGGAGGGCGGCAGGACAGAGAGCAGCCCGAGATGGGCGGGGCCCAAGTGGGGGTGGGGCGGGGGCGGGCCCAGAGCCAGGAGGGTGGAGCCTCGGGAGGGGCCAGAGCCAGGGTTGGGTGAAACCGGGGCAGAGGGGGTGGAGTCAGGGGAGGGGCCAGAACCAGGAGGAGGTGGAGCCAAAGTTATGGTAGCCGGATTCCTGGGGAGACCAGACCCATATTGGGTAGAACCAGAGTGAGACCAAAGTCATGGTCGTGGAGCCACCTATGCTCCCTGTGGGTGGGTCCGACCAGCTCCGAAGGCAGCATGCTCAGGCCCTGCGTGCCCCGGAGCAGCAGCGGGCGTGGGAGCCCCCTGGACACGGGAAGGCAGCCCACGGGGAGGATCAGGACATGGGAACCGAGACCACCCAAAATGGGCCACCGGACGTGGAGCTCCGTGGCACAGCGGTTCCAGAAACCAGAATTAACAGAGCTGAGAGTACAGTCCACGATGCTGCGGGTCAAACAAAAGGGGCCTGGGGATATATATAGTTCAGTGTGAAGGCCCTGGGCTAGATCCCCAGTATCATAAACGGAACAACACTCCACAGGCAGCCCAGGTCCCACGGGGAGTTGCACTGGCTGCTCTGGAGTTTGGGGTGAACAGGGTGGGGGGACAGGAGCCCACGTGAGACTATCCCCATCCCTAGAGTGAGCGGGAGAACACCAGCTATGACGTGGCCACGCTGCAGGATGAGGAGGGGGAGCTGCCGGACTTTGCAGGTGAGGCACCTGCTCACTGGTCCTGGAGAACCCGGGAGACAGAAACAGGACTGTGGAGAGTGGGACGCTGGGAGGGGGTGTGCACAGACCTGTCAGTCATTTATCCCGCCTAAGCCTGCCCTGGGGGTGCTGGTGCACCCCTGTAGACTCACCCACTCCTGTGACTGGGACCCCAGGGTTGACTCTGTGACCCCATCTGCCTGCCAGGGGCAGAGACGCTGTCATCCAAGCGGCTGAGCCTGTCGGCCCAGGAGCGCCTGGCTTTGCTGCAGGAGCAGGTGGCTCTGCTCACCAGGCAGAACCAGGAGTTGATGGAGAAGGTCCAGGTGGGGAAACGGGGGCCGCTGACAGAACTGAGGGCCTGGGCCTTGATCTTGGGGTTTGGGGTGGGCAGAGAAGGTGGCCAGGCTGCCCTGCGTCCCCATGGCCACTTCAGTCTCTGTCTGACTGCCTTCCCCAGGTCCTGGAAAACTTTGAGAAGGATGACACGCAGGTGGAGGGCGATGGCTTGCCCGAGGTGGTCCCTCTAGCCCTCTACGACTCCCTGCGGGCTGAGTTTGACCAGCTCCGAAGACAGCATGCTGAGGCCCTGCGTGCCCTGGAGCAGCAGGAGGTGTGGGAGCCCCCTGGGCATGGGAAGGCAGCCCACTGGGAGGATCAGGACTTGGGCACCAAGACCACACAGAATGGGCCACCAGATGTGGCGCTCCGTGGCACAGTGGTTCCAGAAACCAGAATTAACGGAGCTGAGAGTACAGATGACGATGCTGCGGGGGTCAGCACCCTGGAAGCCGGGACTTTGGGAACAGCGTCCACGGAACCGGAGTCCACAGGACCCAAGGTCACAGAAACACAATCCACAGAAGCTACAGAAACAGAAGATGTGGGAGTGGTGGAGTCTGTGGAGACAAGCGTCACAGGAACGGAAGTTGTCCAGGAAGAAAGGAACCCTGCGCCTGAGACCACGGGAGCCGAAGCCACCACTCGGGACATCCCAGGGGCCGAGGACACGAGAATAGAAGCCGAGAACCCAGAAGCCGCAGCCCTCGGCGCGGGCACACCGGGCGCCAACGCGGCGGCCGCGGAACCTCCAGATGCCAACAGAGAGGCCGCCGCCCCGGGGGTCCCCGCCGGCCCGGGCCTGCAGCCGGGGGCGGCTGAGGCTTCGGCCAGGCTGCAGGAGGAGCTGGAGACGCGGATCCGTGGCCTGGAGGCAGCGCTGCGGCAGCGGGAGCGGGAGGCCGCGGCGGAGCTGGAGGCGGCCCGCGGTCAGTGCCAGGCCGCTGAGGCCGAGGCGGGCCGGCTGCGGGACCGCGTGCGCGAGGCGGAGGGCGGAGCGGTCACCGCCGCAGGCGGCGGCAGCGACACAGCCCAGCTGCGGGCGGCCCTGGAGCAGGCCCGGGAGGACCTGCGGGAGCGGGACGCCCGCCTGCGGGCGCTGGAGGCCGCGCGGGCCGGGCTGGATGAGGCGAGGGCCGGCCGGCTGCTGGCCGAGGAGGAGGCACGCGGGCTGCGAGCAGAGCTGGCGCGGCGCGAAGAGGCCCGGCTGGAGCAGAGCCGCGAGCTGGAGGCTCTGCGGCAGAGGCTGGAGGCCGCCACGGCCGCGGGGGAGCAGCAGCGCGCGGCGGCCGCTGAGCTGGGCCGCGCCCGGGACGCCGCCGAGGCCCGGGCGCGGGAGCTGGCCGCCGCCTGCGACGACGCCCGGCGGGGCCTGGCCGAGCTGCGCGAGGCCTCGGAGGCCCTGCGCCAGGCCTCGGTGCCCGCGGCCGAGCACCGGCGCCTGCAGGAGGAGGCGCTGGCGCTGCGGGGCCGCGCGGCCGGCCTGGAGCAGGAGGTGGTGGCAGCAGGCCGGGAGGCAGCGCGGCTGGGCGCAGAGCTGGAGCGCGAGCGCGCCGGCAGCGTGGCCCGCGCCGAGCATGAGCGCGTGGTGGGTGCGCTGCAGGCAGACGTGGCCCGGCTGGAGGGGCAGCTGGAGGAGCTGGCCCGGCGGCACGAGAAGACCAGCGCCGAGGTCTTCCAGGTGAGTGCCAGGCCCGAGGGTCCCCCCACGGCGCCCTTCTTTTTGAGTAAAGTTGTAAGTCCCTAAATAGCCCACGTTGGGCTGGAATTTGTGATCCTCCTGCCTCAGCCTCCCAGAACGCCTGGGTGATAGGCTTGTACCACCAGGCCATACCTGGTGAGTAGAGATAGCACTGTGCTATTCCTCCAGCCCAATAACTCCTTTTAAAGGTACATTTTATTAGTTTTTTTTTTCTATTCCTAAGTAGCCAATCGGTTGCAATCCCAGTCTGTCATTCTCATCTGTCTCCCGGGAGATACTGTGTTGAACAGCCAGTGCTTACCACGGCCCAGCATCAGGATCATCTGTTACAGATCCAGCTTTGCCCCGACCTTGGCTTTTGGGGTTTTTGTTGTTATTGTTGTTTTGTTTTGTTTGACACAGGGTCTCATTCTGTAGTCCAGGCTGGACTTGAACTCACTGTGTAGCCAGGCTGTCCTGCAACTCACAGGAATCCTCCTGTCTCAGCCTCCCTCCCGGGTGCTGGGATTACAAGCGTGTGCCCCCACGCCTGGAGGGCCTTGTTATATCTGTGGAAATGCAGCCATTGACTCCTGAAAGATTCCCAGCGTTTTATCGGCTTCTCTCTTTTACATTTGTTTCATAAGAAATAGACAAACTTTTGTCAGAAGCAAGTGGCACACCCTGTCATTCCCGCCACTCAGGAGACTGAGGCAGGAGGATTGTAAAATTTGAGCCCAGCCCGGGCATCTCAATGACTCAATCATTGAGACCCTATTTCAAAATAAAAATTAAAAAAAATATACAAAGGAGCTAGGGATGGAGCTCAGGGTGAAGGCCTTGGATTCAACCCAAATATTGGGAAAAATAAAAAAGTACCAACTCCTAAAGTATTAGCAGAGAAAAGAACACTGTGATAACAGAAAGCACCAATAACATTACCAGCTCAAACCTAGAGTGTCCCGGTGCCGAGCAATGTCCTGCATGTCCCTGTGTCCTCACAACCGCCCCACAAGGTGGTGGCTGTGGCTGGCGTTATGATCAATTTCCACATAAGGGAAATGAAGCACAGAGGTTAAGACACCTGCCTGAGGATGCACAGCCAGGAGGCCAGAGATGCACAGCAGGCCCCAAAAGTGCAGTGGGTCGGGGGAACAAAGGGACTCTTATGGCATGAGCTCCTTGAGGTTGCCAGTGGCCTGGGTGTCCTCGAGACAAACCAGAGGGTCAGGATCACTCAGGCCCAAGGATTTTGGGGCCTGACTGTCACACGGGGGCTCGGCC